>PVLD010032444.1:5000-14628 GCA_004027595.1 Dinomys branickii
GATGATAGGAATTAACAGGGATTGTTGTATTACATGTTGTTATCTTCAATGAACTTGCTCAGATTACCAGATGTAAGAATGCAAGATTGATCAAACCATTAAAAAGAATAAAAAATAAAAACAACAACAAAAAAACCCATTAGAAACAATACAGAGTCTCACTAAACAAGATGGTAGTAATTCACCGGTGGTTGTTGTCTTCAAATTAGCTGTCCAGATTACCAGATATAAGCATGCAAAATTGGTTAAAAAGACAAAAAATCAGGCATTTACTGTTCTTTCAATAAACCATTAGACCTCAGCAGTACAGTTATCCCAGCTCTCCTTCTGTGTACATATGTATATTCCCTTCTTCCTTCCTTTCTTTTTCTCCTTTCCCTCGTCCCAGTTGTTCCTTCCATTGAGCAATTTCTTTCCCTTTCATAATACCTATTGTACATTTTTTTTTTTTTTACTGTTTCAGATTCTTACACCAGGGAGACAATGTGATGCTTACCCATGTGGGTCCAATTTATTTAACTTATGAATTTGATCTCTAGTTGCATCCTTTTACCTATAAAAGTCTTGAGAGTATCTTTTTCATAGCTGAATAATACTTCATTGTATAGAAATATCACATCTTCTTTATCCATTTCTCAGTTCATGGGCATTTGGGTTCTTTCCAAGATTTAGCTATGACAAATTGTGCTGCTGTAAACCTAGGTGCACATATATTGGTGTGGTGTGATGTCTTTAATTCTTCTGGGAAAATACCCAGAAGGGGAATAGCTGGGTCAAGTGAATTTCCAATCCTAGTTTTGTGAAAAATCTCCACACTGATTTCCACAGTGGTTTCACCAATCTATGCTCCCACCAGCAGTGCAGTAGGGTTCCTTTTCCCCACCACAGCCTCTCCAGCATTTGTTATTGGTTGATTTCTTGATGATAGCCATTCTTTCTAGAGTGAGATGGAATGTCAGTGTTGTTTTAACTTGCATTTCTCGAATGACCAATGATGTTGAACATTTTTTCATATATTTATTTTCCATTTGCCTTTCTTCATCTGAGAAGTGTGTATTTACCTCAGATGCCCATTTTTGGATTGAGTCTTTGAATTTAGGGGACCTGATTTTCAAAAAATTCTTTATATACTCTAGATAGAAGTCCTTTGTCTAAGGGGCAGTTGGCTAAAAGTTTTCCCGAATTTGTGGGTTTTACTTTTACTCTATTGGTGATTTATTTATTTATTTATTTATTTATTTAATTTTTTTGGCGGTACTGGGGATCGAACTCAGGACCCTGCACCTGCTAGGCAGGCGCTTATTCCACTGAGCTATATCCCCAGCCTGGTGATTTCTTTAGATGTGCAAAAACTTTTCAATAAGATGAGATCCCAGTTGTTGATTCTTTGAAGTGTTTCCTGTGCAGTTTGGTTTTTGTTCATGAACTCTCAACCTACTCCTATGTTTTCAAGATTTTTTTTACCTACTCTCTCGTAGTAGATTTAGAGTTTAATGTTTTAATAGTTAGATCTTTGATCCATTTTGACTTTAGTTTAGAGCACGGTGATAGGTATGGGTCTAGTTTTAGTCCTTGGCATGTGGAAAGCCAGTTTTTCTACCACCACATACTAAAGTGGCTATCTTTCTTCCATTGAACATGTTTGACCCCTTTGTTAAAGATAAGGTGGCTAAGTGTGTTTGTTGTTGTTTCTGCATATGGTAGAATTTTTATACAAAATGTTTGGGACCTATAGTTACTTAATTAAAAGTTTTATAATATATGAAATAATCTTCTTAAAAGAAGTATGTGTACCTCAAAATATTATGTTACTCTAAGTATATATATTGCAAAGGAAAATATTTTGCCAATCTTTTTTTTTTGTCTTTTTGAGACAGGTTTTCACTATGCAGTTCAGACTGGCCTTGAGCTCACTTTGTAGCCCAGACTAGTCTCAAACTTGCAATGATCCTCCTGCCTGAGCCTCCCAAGTGCTGGGATTACAGGTGTGTGCCACCATGCCTGGCTACCGATCTTTTGGTTTAGGACAAATATATGATTCTTTGCACTGATTAGAATTATTTTTTGTGGTTTTTGTCTTTAAATCACAACCTCCATTTGTCACATTTATGTTTTCTCAAAATGGCACAAAAGTTAAATGGACTTTGAAGTTTTCTGTGTGTAGTATTCATCTAGATCTTCTCAAGCTTTGTATGGTTGCTTCTTATAGACCTGATTTGACAGCAACATTTGGAGCAATATTTGGAGGGGTTGTGTCTAAAAAAGTACAACATGAATCATTTTTGTAGTGATTAAAATGTTTGTGTCTTAATTGTATCAATGTCAGAGCTCTGCTTGTAATATTACAGTATAATTTTGCAAGACGTTACTATTGTCACATCTTATAAGTTTTGCACAATGTTACCTTTGTGAGTCAATGGTTATCTTAAAATTAAAAACTAGAGAACTCTTTGTTGAGGGATCTGGTATACCAGCGTTACCATACTGTTACTCTTGTATCAAAGAGGAAGCCAGAGCTGGGTAGCAGTTGAAGAGCTGGAGGCACATTTTATTCAGGGATATTGCAGTGGGGAAAGAAATGCCAGGATAGAGCCAGGCTCCATTCTGAATACCTCAGGGATGAGTGAAAATTTGTAGCCAAGTTGCAGGAGGAGTCAATGGATGAAAATCTTATAAGAAGTCACGTCAGACCAAGGAGTGTGGCTGAACTTACCTAACAGGATTCCTATTGACTGTAGACCCAGGTACTCAGATACAATTACAGATGTGCTCCCAAAGCCTCATGCACTTTTAGGCTTTTGTGGAGGTGGCTGAATCTAGGGTTTGCGACTGATTCATAGTGTAGTACTGGCATTAAGGGTGCTAGGATTAAGCCTGGTGATTTCTACTGATTGCATTGGCACCATTCTAATCTCAGCAGTCTGGATAAGATAAAAGGGGCAGAAAGAGGCTTATTACTTTCCCTTTTGCTCTTGTTGCTTTTGTTGCCTTCTGCCACCCATGAACTGTTACCCCTCTGCCATGCCATACTGCCTTGGAGCCCCCTGATTACAGACTGAAACCACTGCAAATTGTGAAATAAATAAACCTTTCCTTCCTTAATTTTGGGCATCAGGTATTTTGTCTCAGCAATGACAGAAAAGTAACTAAGACAGAATTTGGTACCAGAGAAGTGGGGTCTTTGCTGTGACCACACCTGACCATGTGGTTCAGAGCCTTTGGGAATGGCTTGTGGGAAGAGTTTGGAAGGTGCAGAGGTGGTGGCTGAACAAGTAGAGCTGGAATGCCTTTGGCTGCTCTGTATACGAGATCCTGGTCAGAGCTCCGAAGACCAGAAGGCTGACAGAAATCCAACCCGTAACGACCCAGCCTGGGAAATTTCTGCTGAGGACTATATTAACTGTTGGACTCTAGAACATGTATGTTATGGCTTGGCAGAAAGTTTGTCTGCATTTTTGCTTGTGTCCAGAGACTTTGCTTGAGACCGAAATTAAGGGTAGCAGACCAATTAATCTGGCAGAAGATTTCAAGGCAGTCTAATGTTGAGGCTGGGGCATGGCTACTGTTAGGGGCTTTTAGCCAGATCTATGTTGAGAATTAAGAGCAAAAAAGCCAGTTGAATGATTTAAAATATTTGGATTTGGCCAGAAAGGAAGCACCAATAAAGCTTGTGGACTGCAAAGATAGAGCTGGGGAGATCTTGACTGTTGAGAAGGAACAGGAGTATAGAAAAGATGGCCTGAGAGCATCATAAGAAGCAGCAGGGATCCATGTTTTGCAGCCTCAAGATTGCAAAAGTGAAACACTTTTTGTTTTGAGAAGGCCATAGAGTACTATGTTCCAGAATGGCTACAGCATAGAAAATTTCGTTCCTCAGAACTGAATTCAGAGTGTCCAACAATCTGGGCACTTGACCCCTACATCCAAGAGAAAAGGAAGCTTGGCTACTGATGCAGCTGGCAGCAGACCTTGGTATTATCCACACATAGCTGGTGTTAGGTGCACACAGAATGGAAGAGTTGTGGGGTCAGGAAGGCTTCCACCCAGATTTCAGAAAAGCCTGGGAGGCCAGGCAGTGTGCTCCTGAGAGGGCAGTGTGTGAAGCTGTGAATGTGAAGCCAAAGGTGAGACCTGAGAAGTTTGGAGAAGCCAAGAACAGGGGCTGGGGATATAGCTCAGTGGAATAAGCGCTTGCCTAGCAAGCGCAGGGTCCTGAGTTCGATCCCCAGTACTGAAAAAAAAAAAAAAAAAAAGAGAAGCCAAGAACATAGATCATCTGAGGAAAACTACAAAGAGGGAGCAGAGTTAGCCTAAGAGAGAAGCTATGGATGCTACAACCACTGGAAGTACCATAGGGGCAGAGCCACCCCAAGCCCTTTGGAGTTCACATCTTGCCACAGATTGCCTTGGATGTGGCACGTAGAACTACAGGGCTTACTGTTGGATTTTGACCTAGCTTTGGTTCCTTTCCTATGTATTCCCATAATTTCTGGAATGGAAATGTCTATCTTGTGCCAGTGATTGCTGGAAGTGTTTAACTTTCTTTTCATTTGTACACAGGCTTGCAGCTGAGAGTTTGCCTTAAATCTGAGTGGAGACTTGGGACTTAGACTTTTCAGCAATGCTGAAACTGTTAAGACTTTGGCAACTCCTAAGAGATGGACTAAATATCTTTTTTGTAAAGGAACATATGTGAGTCTTTGGGAGGCCAGAGCAGAATGTTACGGTTTGTGTCTAGATGTCCTCCCAAAGCCTCATGCAGTCTTAGGCTTTCCCACAGGTAGCTGAATCTATAACTTGTACTAATTCCAGGTCTAATAATGCTAGGATCAAGGTTGTGAGTACTACACCTGCCCTACAGTGTGTAGCCTGCCTACAATATAAGGGGCAGAAAGAAGCTTGTCTTTCAAGTTCTCTTGCTTGCTTTTGCTATCTTCTGCTGCCATGAAGTGTTTCTCTTCTGGGATGCCCTTCTGTGAAGCCACCCTGCCTTTGACTCAGCCAGTTATGGACTGAAACCTCTATAAACTATGAGGTGAATAAACCTTTTCTCCCTTTGGGTGTCAGGTATTTTGTCTCAGTAATGAGAAAAATAACTAAGACAGATACCAAGGATGAGGAGCAAGGAATTTTGATCAAATATTAAGAGTGATTTGATATCAGTGGTAGAGGATTCTGCTGAACGAATCTGGAAGAGTTTTTGCTGAAAGATTTTACAAGAAAGTACACATATGAGTCTCAGGAGTAGGTTCATTTGGGTCAAACAAAAAATCTTAGTATAAACATAGAAGATACTGCAGTAAATGACACAGATAAGAATTTCTACACTCAAAAAAAGATATATTCTAATGGTAAAAATTTTAGTGAACAGCCTATTCCCTGTACTCTGCTGTAGTCTAGAGTTTGAACCACTCTAAAGTTCAAAATAGTTTAGATATCATGTCCTTGATATGGATACTACAAGGTATGTTCTTGCAGTAGATGGGAAGGTTGTTCCAAGCTGCTCAGGAGGCAGCAGATGTGTGTGAGTGGGAACCCCAGCAAAGGAGAAAGAACACGAGAGGTCCAACATAATGTCTTTAGCTGACTTACTGTGTACATTTTAAAGAGTGAAAATTTTGGGGAGGAAGATGGGGCTCTAATGCTATCAGACAAAAGGCTCTGGAAGCAACTGAGACATGGGCAACATTTTCTGCCTTGGTTAGAAGCAGCGCCGTCTACCTTGCGCCTCAAGCAGAGAAATGTTAATGTCCTGCTTGTCTTTCCCCCTCTCTAGTGCCGTTTCCAATCTGGCTACCTGAGATCCCCGTCTCTTCAGTGTTTCTTCCTCTCCTCTTTCCATCTGTATTCTAGTTTAACCTCTCACCTTTAGTGCTCAGTAAATACTCAGTAGTTCACTTGTTCCTTAAAAAATCTCACCACCAGTGCTTGGTTCACAATTTACAATCTTCTCTGATTCGCCTTTTAAAAACAAAAATCTGCTTAGCCCTGCTTCAAGATCCCAACTGTTCTATGAGTTTACATAATACTTCAGTGTGTGACCTTACCCCAACTTTCAGAACCTGTATGAGTACATGCTCTCTCCTGCAAAGGGCTGACTTGTTTCCTAAATACTATCTACATCTGATTATGTTTTTTCCACCATCTGCAGTTTCTACAGTATTTTATTCAGATTCTTAATTCATGACTTAAGATCTGCCCCAATATAAACTATTCTTTGGAATTTTCCTTAAAGTTCTTTCCTCCCAAAATCAAAGAAAGTATGTTTTCTTCTATGACAGCATTTACTCTCTGCATCACAGCGTTTATTACATTGCTTTACAGTCATTTTTTGTTTTGTTTCTGTGAAATCCACCTTCACTACTATCCTGCTACCCAACTCTTAGGTATTTGAATGGACGCAATCAAACCCAGCAGGAACTTCCTGGTAAGAGACACTCCCAAGTGCTAGGAGGGTGGTAGGCTGAGAAAGCACACAGGACTCCATGCCCATCCCCAACCCCCACCCCATGCCTTTCCCTATGCGCCTCCTCCATCTGGCTGTTCCTGCACCCTAGGAACACATCGGTAGACAAAGTTTTTCAGTTTAAGGTTCAGCACAGTTGGAGATGCTGTAGACGCAAGTCTGCTGCACTGGCAACAATCACTCTGGGTTTCTTCTGTCATGAATGCAGCTTCTGCTATCAGTCAGGATGGTGCCATAGGACCTGATTTGCCTTCTTAGTCTGTTTGTCTGTGACAATAAAATGCCCGAGACTGGATAATTTATGAAGGAGAGAAATTTAGTTTTCATAGTTCTGGAGGCCTGCAAGTCCAAGATCAAGGCAGTATCATGTGGTGTCTGGTAAGGCCCTTCTCCGTGTCCTCTCACGGCAGCAGCTCTCGAGCACAGTCACTACGTTGACTAAAGGCTGTGTGAAGCTCCTTTCTTAGAAGAGGCTTCTGCTTATCAGAAAGGGAGCAGCCCTAGCGGTACAGTCACCTCTCACGGCCCCACCCCTTCATATAATCTCCTCAGCATCACTTGAACTTGGGGAAGACGTTCAAACTGTCCTATTCTCCCACCTGAAGCAACTAAAAAACCGTGCAAAACCTAGAGAACAACAACCAGCGCTTAAGATACTGATTGCCATGAAGCAACGAAAGACATCGATGCCCGAGAGATGGGCAACAAACATTTTCATTTGTTTGCTATGGTAACGTTGAGCTGAATAACATAGCCCAGAAAACAGGAAAATAAAAATCCATCTTTGCCCAACACAGTTTTGAAAAGAACAATACAGAACAAGAGAACATCAGCTGAAGCGTACACAAAGCATTAAATGGAGAAATGTGGCTTTTATTTTCCCAGAGGCCACATGGTGGATCCTGCAGGGTATGGCACAGTGCCGGGGAGGCTGCAGAAGGAAACACCGAGGGCTGTGGGCGCGAAGGGTGGCACAGAGTGTGGAGCTGTGGGCGGCGGAGTGAGACACTCGCAGGAATTCCTGAGTATGAGGAAAAATGAAGTGATGAACACTTTAAATAAAAGCGCGATGGGCCTACACTTGTGGTCCCTTAAATGTCGGGGAGAACAGAGCGAAACTTTACAAAACCAAACCCACTTCACATCTGCTGCTTCAGTTCCCAGGTAACTGGGGCATTTTGCAACCTCCTAGAATGCATCTGAGTCCTCCAGACGGGGAACTCATTCGCTCGGAAAGAGCATTGTCACCATGTTGTGCTCTCATTTGCTGCTTCCACTGACCTTGCACTAAAGATAGCAACAGAAGCCCAGCCGTGTCCACATTCACAGCTATGTTGCAGGAAGGTTCCGGTGAGTTTAGATATCACCGTACTGTAAATCCCGTCTCGGAGATCAGCAGTTTCTATGGATTACTTGTATGAAGGACACTATTCGTTTTGTTGGGATCTATGTAAATTTGGTTGTCATATATACAGTGCTTCAAGTCCTGTAACAGAGGAGAAACGTATAATGCTCTAATTTATCTACATTGTTACCGACGCCCAAGTAAATGCCATGTTGTCACTCTGATATATTCAAAACATTCAGAGCCAAGCAGACCTTTACAGTACTTTACAAAATAGTTAATCAGAGCTTCTTTCAGTTGCCAGGGATTTTATAATGATTCATAGATAGCAGTAGCTATCAAGGTCCCAAGAAGGACAGGTAGGGTGCCCTGGGACATACTTTATATTTTCGTTAATATACTTTAGGTCGCCCCATGTTCATTTCAGCTCCCGCCCTGACATACACTGTATTATTGTGAGCAGTAATATTTTTAGTCACACATCATTATCACACACACAGCAGTGTCAGTACATGTATTTCTATTGTTCTCCTGAAAACTCTCAGCATGTTATGTATTATTTCACACTTAAAACATTTAACATAGCGAAATTGAAAACAGAAAAAGTGGGGGAGGGAGCGGGAGGGAGGGGGAGGGAGCATGGGAAGGCAGTGCAGAGCAGGGAGAGGCAAGGAATATGGGAAATCGGATATGTCAAGTGCATAGAAAAAAGCAAGATGATATCTGACTGATGAAAGGCACTTGTTGTCTCTGTCATGTGCTTTTCAGCTTACGGGGTGCTGCTGATGGGAAGGGCCGCTGGCTGTCTCCCAGTAGGAGAGACCCTCTGTCGCAGCAGTCAGTAGTATGTCGTTACTCATCTAGAAGTGTCCTGTAGTAGATCGGAGCACAACGCTGGCTTCCTGGTTTTTTAACAAAATCTTTCCATTAACACTTAGAAGGAAATTTTGTCTTCTCTGTCTCAGATTCCCTGAAGGTCAGAATCACTGATCTGAAGTTTCTAGCAGCCTCCTGAATTTATTATTATTATTATTTTTAGATTTTATTTTTATTTTTTTATTTAAAAAAAATAAAAGCACAAAACATATTAACAAACAGACACAAATTAGCATAAAAATAGTAAAATCAAAACTGATTTACAGACAAGGTGACATGGACTCAGCAGTGGTTGTTGCTTTACCTATTGATATCTTCGAAGTGTATATATATGAACACAGATACAGACATGCAAAATTGGTCAGACAATTAATCCTCTCAACAACAGAAAAACAAAAAAACCCCCACAAAAAACAGAAAACCAAAGACAAAAAAAAAAAAACCACCAATAGTTGCTGCTTTGCATATTGATATCTTCGAAGTGTGTGTTCAGAATAACACATACAGACATACAAGATTGATCAAATAACCCGTCATCAATTATTCCTTAGCATTAAGTGATATAATACAATAGTAGAACCATGTTAGCCCTCCTGCATATATGTATATACATACATACATACATACATTTTTGCCTCTTTCTTTTCTCCTTTCCCTCGTCCCATCTGTTCTTTGTTTTTGAACAGATTTCCTTCATGTCTCTTAGTTTATATTCCCATGCTCAGGTTCTTACACCAGTGAAACAATACGTTGCCTGCACATGTACCGCTGATTTATTTCACTTATGAGTATGGACTCCAGTTTTGACCACTTGCCTACAAAGTCCCCAAAACTGTCTTTCTTTATAGCTGAATAATATTCCATTATATAAAAATGCCACAATTTTTTAATACAGTCTTCTGTGGATGGACACTTGGGTTGCTTCCACATTTTAGCTATTA
>PVLD010032445.1:0-14628 GCA_004027595.1 Dinomys branickii
AGGTGGGTGGATGGATGGACGGGTGGATGGTCGGGTGGGTGGATGGATGGATAGATGGGTGGGTGGATGGACGGATGGATGGTCAGGTGGGTGGATGGATGGATGGATGGATGGTCAGGTGGGTGGATGGATGTACAGACAGATGCAGGGAGAGGTGAGCAGATGGATGGACTAGATGAATCAGAGAATGATTCGTGCCCAGTGATGAGCAGTCAGATGGACAAGGCACAGGGTAGACGGAGACAGGAGGTGGCCAGCGTGTGGCCGCTGTCCCCAGGTGTCCCAGCCCCAAGGGGCAGCACGCATCACCCCAGTGCCCTCTGGGCTCGCAGGAGCTGCACCGAGGACTGAATGCAGCTGTCTGCCCCCTGGACCTCGGCGTCCCCAGGGCGCTCTCTCTGGTAGTGGGGGACACTGTAGGACACAGGGTCCCACATGCTCCCCCATGTAGCACCCTGAGCCCCTCCCCCCAGGAAGGACAAGCCCAGGCGCAGGAGATGGGGTGGAAGATGTGAGATGGTCATTAATCAAAATTAATCGGCAGAGGGGAGCGTGCAGTTGCCTTGAAGACACAGGGACACCCCAGTGGCTCCTACCAATTAGAGCTCCGACCTGGGAGCGTCCTTTCTGTGGCGTGGCTGAGTTGATTACTCTAATTAATTTTGCTTCGACCTGCCCGGGTCTGCTGGGAGAGCGCTGAGCATTCTGGGAGATGAGGACGCCCACCACCCACTGCCCCTTGCCCAGCCACATGCCCATCCCTCACAGATGCGTCTACAAGGTCACATGCTGCCTCTTCTGGCCTTTATATATATTTTTTATTTTTTATTTTTGGAAACAGGGTCTCACCATGTAGTTCAGGCTGGTCTTGAACTCTTTATGTAACTCATGCTGACCTCAAACACTCCATGATCCTCCTGCCTCAGCCTTGTAAATGCTGGGATTATAGGCATGGGCCACCATACCCGACTCCTTTAACAATATTAACACATTTTCTTATTATGGAAATAAGCCCAGTTCATTTACTTATTTTTGGTACCAAGAATTGAACTTGCAACCTCATGCTCGCCAGGCAGGTGCTGCACCCGAGCTATATCCCCAGCACAAACCCAGTTTATGCTGTGACTAACAGAGTTGAGATTGCCCACTTTGCCATGACAAGGTGCGTTAACTGGCAGCCAGGAGACTCAACAAAAGAATACATACCCGCATCCTAGCAAGCAGTATGTGCTTAGACCTGCCCCGTCAAAGAATAATTAAAATTCAGAGGAAGAATAAAGAGTGACATGAATTTTATAAAAAGTGAGATGAAAGATAAAATGGTAAGGCACAGGTTGCGGCCCACATCTGATATTCCAGAACTCAGGAGGCTGAGGCAGGAGGATCACAAGTTCAAGTCCAGTCTGGGCAATTTAACAAGTTAGCAAGACCCTGTTTCAAAATTAAAAAAAAAAAAAAAAGATGGGGGAGTAACTCAGTGTGGAGGCCCCGGGTTCAGTCCCCAGTACTGAAGAAGGAGAAGGAGAAAGAGAAGGGGAAGGAGGGAGGAAGAGGAGGAGGAAGAAGAAGAAAAGAAGAAGAAGGACAAGGAGAAGAACAGCAACAGCAACAGCGACAACAGTGCTGGGTATGGAGGTGCACAACCATAGTCCCAGCTCTCAGGAGGCTGAGGCAGGAGGGTCACCACGAGTCTGAGGCCAGCCTGGGCTACATAGTGAGACCTTGTCTAAAACAAAACAGAACAAAACAAAGAAGGAAAGAATGAAAAGAAAAGAAAAAGACGGGGTGGAGCCTGGTGTGACGGCCCTGGGTTTAATCCCCAGCACTGAGCGAAGCGGGAGGGGAGGAGTGAGAAAGGAGGGGGGAAGTTAGGAAGGGGGCACATCTGGAGCTGCACACATGCAGTGGGACACCGAGCTGCACGGAGAGGGGCACAGAGGTGAAGCACAGCAGGCTTCTGTGCGAGTGAACTTTAAAAATGAAATGGATGGTTTTTACAGGAAAACATAAATTACCGAAATCGGCCCCAAAGCAGCAAAACCCTTAAGGAAAACCACTGTAGAACCTTGCTGTTGACTGGGGGCAGGGGCCCAACCCGATTCCACAGGGACTGTGGTGGATGGACAGCTGGGGGTCAACTTATAACCCCCAGCTGAACTGAGTAAACATGGCGCCGGTGTGGGAGGCCCGCCTGGGGACCGCTGCCAGCAGCATGTGAAGCACAACTGGAGAAGAAGCAAGGCTGTCGGGAGCTGTAGAAGCTGTTGGGAGCTGTTGGTTCTCTTGGAGGAGCTTGTCATGCTGGCTTTCCTGATGAACTCGGCTGTTCCCATTGTCCAGGAAGCTCGGGACCTTGTTGGCGCTAAGACCAGCCTCGGTTCACTTTGGGGGAGCTCTGGTCCTCACTCAGCATCGCTTCCTGGCTCGGGAGGGGAAGAAGTGCACAGCTCAGTCTCCTGGAGAAGCTTGCTGCGTTGGCTTCCCTGATGGGAACTCGGCTGTCCTGACCATCAGAGGAGCTCGGGACCTCATTCTTGCTGAGGATGGCTGTGGTAACTTCAGGGGAGCTCTGGTTTTTGCTTTGAGTGTCGTTTCCGGGCTCCAGTGCGGACCCCTCAGCCTGCTGGCACAGACTTTCCAGCTCCCGCCACTGACCTTTGGGCCCTCCCAGCGCAGATCCGTGAAACGGGCCTGCATGAGATGTTTTTACGGGCTCTGGACCTCCAGTTGGACTTGTGGGAGGCACTGTTATGAGCTCCAGGTCTTCAGCTGATCTCATGCAGGACATTATTGTGGGATCCAGGCCCTCAGCTGGGTTCTTTGGTCTTCAGAGTGTGGACAAATTTCCTGCATTCTCTTGTATATGATTCTTTGAGTGACTATTATAAATAATCTTATAAAATGTGTCCTGTATTATATTGTTTGTCTTGCAATAAACCCCCGAACCAACACAGGGACATATGCAGACAAGGACATATGCAGGATGGAGGTGCAGACAGCACCATGTCCATCCAGGGACACACAGACATACACAGCAAGGTCCATCCATGCACTGGAATATTACTTAGCCAGGAAGACGAGTGAGGCTCACCATAGCGAGGACGGACCTTGGGGACGCCATGCTCACTGAGAGATGCCAGAGAGAAGATCACACAGCGCGGGCTCCATGGACAGAAAATGCCCAGGACAGGTGACTCCTGAGACAGGAAGTGGACCGCGGGGTGTGGGGGCTGGGAGGGGATGGGTGACTGCTCATGGGGGTTGGTACTGCTGTGAATATAGTAAATGTCCCTGAATTGTACACTAGACAACAGTCGATTGTATGTTAGGTGAATTTTAGCAGAGTGAAAGGATGACAGCCATCTTTGACAGTTTCTAGGCATTTTCTGCAAGGCTAAAGGAAGCAGAGGCGGGTGCGAGTGCCAGCGGACAGGCAGATGGGTCGGTGGGTGGATGCGGATGGGCGAGCGCATGCGTGGATGCTCGGAGTGATGGTCCAGCTAAATGAAGGGGAAGTGACTGTGGTCCATGAAGCCACCCTACAGTAGGGACAGGGAGACGAGCCCCTGCTCCGGGGTGACCTGTCTCCCCCACAGGCAGGAGCTGGGTCCTTGCGGGTGTGCTGGAGGCAAGAGGAGGCCAGGCGGGATCTGAGTGGCCAGGTCTCCTGCTCCTGCTGCCCCTGTGTGGCCGAGGAGACTCCGGGAGCAGCTCAGCTGGAGAGAGGTGGGGACCACAGCGATGTGGCCACAGTCCCCTAAGCACCACAGGCCATGACAGCCACCAGCACCACAGTCACGGAGCCCACCTGAGGCTCACTCAATTGGTCTCCAGAAACCGGAGAAAATGTTTTTCCAGTTTGCTACTGAGGCCGGACGCGGCTCCCCCAATCCCTGCAATCCCCGCAATCCCCAGACAGCGCCTGCCGAAGGTCAGGCCACCGGCGAGGCAAGAGTGCACCCCTGTCATTTCAGCCCTCGGAGAGGCTGAGGCTGGAGAACTGCACATCTGAGCCCACCCTGGGCACCTTAGCAAGACCCTGTCTCAAAATAAAAAATAACAGTACAAAGGCCTGGGGTGGATCACAGCGGTGGGCACTAACCTCCATGCATGGGGCCCCTGGGTTCCATCCCTCGCACAGCCAGAACAGAAACAGCCAAAATCTCCGTCTCTTCCACACATTACATAGAAGCTATTTCGTATTCGTCGACTGTACTTCAATAAAGCTAAGAGGGAAAGGTAAATATGATAACACTATGGGACGAAAACCCGGGACCCAAATGGAGACGTGGCGCGGAGGGAGCAGGGACAGACGCGGCACCATGACAATGTCCCTCCTCAATACGAATCCACAAACACTTATTTCAATACTGATCGAAATTCTGACTGGATTTCCCCCACACATCCCTTCTTGACCTTTTGACTAACATCAAGTGTAGACTTGTTTTTCTTTTCGCAGGGAGAATGGAAACTGAACAAAATTACTCTAAAATTCACAGTGTTGGAATAGTCTGGATTTACCCGATTTTGTTTGTTTTGTTTTTTGGGTTGTTTTGAGACAGGGTCTCACTGTGTAGTCCAGACTGACCTTGGGCTCACTATGTAGCCTAGGCTGGCCTTGAACTTGTGGCATCCTCCTGCCTCAGCCTCCCAAGTGTGCTGGGATGACAGGTGTGCATCAGCACATATGGCTCACAGGATTGTCTTTTGAGGAACACAGTAGTTGTGGGTGGGAAGCTTTCTTTTTGCCAGACATTGCAAAGTACAGTGGAATCATAATAATTATAAAGTTACAATTTTTTTTATCTCAAAGATAACCACAGTATACATCCCCTTAGAGTACTACCAAGGAGTCTGTCTTCCCCATGGGTACAGCTGAGGCTGGGGCAGGAGGATCGCTCATTCAAGTTCAGCCTGAGCAACCTTACTGAGGCCCTGTGTCAAAATGGAAAATAAAGCCAGGCATGGTGGTGCACACCTGTAATCTCAGCAGTCTGGGAGGTAGAGGCGGGAGGGTCACCAATTGAAGCCCAACCTGGCAATGGAGCAATTTAGCAAGATTCTGTCTTAAAATATACAAAGGGCTGGGGGTGTGGCTCAGGGACACACTTGTGTAATGTGGGCAAAAATCCTGCCTTCCACCTCCAGCACTGGAAGGGAAGGAGAGGGGAGGGGAGGGGAGAGAAGGCGAGGGGAGGGGAGAGAAGAGTGCACTTTGTATTTCTCTTCTTACCCCAAAGAAAGCCCACCCAGGGGATCTAAAACCTCTCTGCCAGCTCCACAGAGATCTTTGTACCATGCCTGCTGCAGCTCTCTCCGATGTCTTTGAGAATGGAGTAATCTAAATGTCTGTCTCAGTCGGTGACTGCCATGGCATGTTGATCACTTTGGGCCCAGCTCTTCCCGGCATCCTCTGTGGTGCGGGGAAAGACAGCGCCTATCCCACAGCCAGGATGTCACAGGGAACCCAACCTGAGCCCGGGAACAAACCTTGACAGAGCCAGGTTTCCATCCAAGCGTATTTGTGACCCACAGCTATGTAACAAGTGACCACAGACTTCGCAGCTTTATGGACCTGTCTTGATTACTTTTCTCTCGTTGCTGAGACAAAATACCCAACGCCCAAAATAAAGGAAGGAAAGGTTTATTTAGCTCACAGTTTGTGGAGGTTTCAGGCCATATTTGGTTGGTTCTGAGGCAGAGTGGCACATGGCAGAGAGCAAACGTTCAGGGTGGCAGAGCACAGCAAATACAAGAGCAGAAGGCAGGAATGGCGGCAAGCAGCCTCTTTCTACCTCCCTTACATTGTAAACTGCCTACCCCCACCAAAGGGGAATATGGCACTCACAGAATCTCCATGCCTTCCTCTTCCACAGGCTCAGGCTGTATACAAAGTGAGCATCCTGGCTTCCTGCTGAGTCACTCAGCCAAACCTCTAGACTCCCCAAATTGACACAGTGTATCAACCATAACAGGACCCCATTGTATTTATTTATTTTGGTACCAAGGATTGAACCAAGGGCCTCCACACTAAGCTGCATCCCCAGCCCTTCCCACCCTCCCTCCTTACCTCCCTCCCTCCCTCCTTCCCTTCCTTCCTTCCTTCTTTCTTTCTTTCTTTTTTTTTTTTTTGTATTTTTGAGACAGGGTCTCCGCTATGCAGTTCAAGCTGGCCTTGAGCTCACTTTGTAGTCCTGGCTGATCTTGAAATTGCAAGGATTCTCCTGCCTCAGCCTCCCCAGTGCTGGGATTACATGGCTTTCTTCCTCCTTCCCTCCCTCCCTCCCTCTCCTTCCTTCCTTCCTTCCTTCCTTCCTTCTTTATTTTTTGCTTTTTTTGAGATGGTCTGTCTCCATAGTTTAGGCTGGCATTGAACTCACTATGTGTATAGTCTAGGCTGACCTTGATCTTGTGGCAATTCTCCTGCCTCAGCCTCCCAAATGATGGGATTACAGGGTACACCACCATGCCTGGCTTATTTTTTTGTTTTGAAGCAAGGTTTTGCTAAGTTGGCAAGCCCGGCCTCAAACTTGCAGTCCTGCTTCAACCTCCCAGACGCTGGAACCTATTTGTTTATTTTCCACTCCGGTGCCAGAATCCAAGGCTTTGTGCACGCTACGCTATACCCCAGGTCAACCCAAATTTTGGCTCACAGAAGCTGTGGGATAATAACTAGGTGGGCATGGAGTGTAGCTCAGCAGTGAGCTCTTGCCTAGCATGCCCATGCCCAGCGCCTTCTCCTAATCAAAGGTACTGCATAACTGTTCTTAGCTCAGGGAGTCAGAGGCTACAGCCCAAGGGGACCCCTTTTAAGTTCATATCCTAGCTGGAAAAATCAGCTCCCAGCCCCTGTAGCATCCTTCGCACCTCTTTCAAAGCCAGCAACCAAGAGCAGAAGCCTTTTGCCTGATTAGTCCAGGCCCACCAGCATACTCTTTCTGTTGACTGAGCTATAGTCAAGTGAGTGGGGCACTTACAGTGCCACTATTCCTCCTCCCTGGCAAATTCTCTGGGTTAGTGGCAAGTCCTTGGGGATACCCAGGCTCCAAGGCAGAGGTGGGAGGGTGCAACTCCATGGGCATCACCTGTGTGTGTCTCCCCACTCTCTAGTGAGGTGTGGGTTGAGGATGCTAAGGCATCATGGTTTTCTGAAATATTTCACCTTGTTCAGCCAACAGGTAGCCAACCTCGGAGTGAGCCTGGTCAAGACATGGAAAGCCAATCTGTCAATTATACCAGCCACACCAACCAGAGGCTGCTGCATATTGCTCTGTCCCACACACTGAGCTAACTATGTGTGTGCTACTTGTTATGCAGCATTATATCAGCACCTGCTGACTGGTGCATTTTGCATCCACTTGGATCTTGCAGAAAAGAGGGTAGAAAATCAAGGCAAGAGTAAAAAGAGGATCTTTCCTTCCTTTCTTCCTCTTCATCGTCTTCCTGCCTCCTCCTCCTCCTCCTCCTTTTCCTCCCCAATCCCTGTACTGAAATTGAAGAAAGGGCCTTTTCACTCAGCTACATCTCCAGCCCTTCTTATTTTTTATTTTGACAGAGTCCTGCCAAGTCATTAAATTGCCCAGACTGGGCTCAAACTTATAATCCTCCTGCCTCAGTCTCCTGAGTAGTTAGGATGACAGGTGTGTGCCACTATGCCTGGGTTATCTGAATTCTTTTATCACAAGTACCCAAAAGACAATAAATAAAATGGGCATACACGACTTCTAAATTGGTAAAATGTTTAAGTATAAATAGTGACGCTATAGATACATTCATAGGAAAATTAATAATTTGAAGAGAATCAAGTTTATATAATTGGAGGCTGGAGAGAAAGGCATTCTGGCCAACACACGAAGGATGGTATATCAGGCCACATGCGAATAAGATGCCCCAAGGGAGCACAGAAAGCTGAGGGTGTGCCTAGAAAAAGTTATAACATAAGCCCAGTGTGGTGCACATGTCTGTAATCCCAGCTCTCAGGAGGCTGATGCAGGAGTATTGCATTGAGTTTAAGGCCAGCCTGAGCTACCCAGTGAGCCCCTGTCTCAAAAAATAAAACAAAACAAAAATAAAACAATTCCCCTGCTGTAGTCAGGGGTTGCAAGGAAAGAGATTTAATACAGGACACATAGCTTATAGAATTATTTTATAATATTCACCCAAAAAGTCAAATGCCGTAGAATGCAGGAGATTTGTCCATGCACTAGAGACACACAGAAACCATCTGAGGGCCTGGGTCCCACTGCAGTGTCCTGCATCGGTCCAGCTGGAATCCTAGAGCCCATGACAATGTCTCATGTAGGTCTGTGTCAAGGATCTGCTCTGGGAAGGCCCAAAGGTCAGTGGTGGAAATTAGAAGGTCTGTGCCAGTGAGATGAAGGATCTGTGCCGGCAGGCTGAGGGATCTGCACCAGAGCCAGGAAGCGATGCTCAAGGTAGGGACCAGAGCTCCCCTGAAGAGAGTTGAAGCCACACTCAGGGACAGTGAGGACCCGAGCACCTCTGAGGATGAAAACAGCCAAGTTCATATCAAAAGACCAGAGTGACCTGCTTCCCCAGGAGAATCAACCGCACCATCTTCCCCTCCAGTTCTCCTCAGGTGGCCCCCACACTCAGCCCTGCGCTGACTTAGTTCAGCTGGGGTTACAAGTTGGCCATGTGTTAATCCACCAGGCCCCCAAAATAGTTCAAGATACACACCAGAGGCAACATCCTTAGTATCAAAGAGATCACAGAGATGTTAAGAAGAAGCGTAGGCCAGGTGCGGCGGCACACCTGGTCCCTGGGGTGCCTCAGGCAGGAGCATCCCAGGTTCAGGCCCAACCTGGGTGACTCAGTGAGCCCCTGTCTCAAAACAAAATAAAAAGGGCTGGGGGTGCAGCAAGGCAGTGAGCATCTGCTCTGCGCACGGGGGCCCTGGCTCCTGCCCCAGCACTGGAAAAAGACGTGATGGAGACAGGCCCAGGATGGCTGCCTGACTGCGTGAACTTGAGTAAGAAGCACCTGGCTCGAAGGGTTCAGCATAGCTCTGCATGTGGAAGCCGCTTTTGGACAGAATGGTATAAAGGGACATGAAGAGGGAAGGGTCTCACTTCTGTTTCTTTGCCTTCACCTTGGACGTCCTCTCCTGGCTTCCAGTGCAAACTTAGCCTCCTGACACACACTCGTGTGGGACCCTGCACCAAGTCCCAGCCTTCCACTGGATCCTTCAGACCTCTGCACACAGACAGCCCTTCCAGACTCTCTTACACCTGACTGCAGGAGGACACCATACACCAATCTTTTAGCTTCTCATATATTTGTATATCTTGCATTAAATCTGCCTCTCTAGTAAGCACTGACTGAATCCATCCCCACACACTAGAATATTATTCAGCCAGGAAAAGGACTGAGGCTGTGACACCACAATGTGGATGGCGGACACTGGGGAGGCCATACTCAGAGAGAGACACCAGGCACACAGGATGCACGGTGTGGGCTCTGTGAAACACAGTGTGGGGCAGGGAACACCCAGGACAGAGAATCCACAGACAGGAAGTGGACTTATGGTTCAGGGCTGGAAAGGGGGCAGTGAGTGCTCATGGGGATGGGGTTTGTTTATGGGGTGGTGGGAGGCTCAGGAATGAGATAGAGGTGATGGCTATATGAGTGTGAATACATTAAAGACCATTAAATTGTATACTTCAAAATGTTCAATTTTATGGTAGTGAATTTCACTTCAATCTAAAGTATAGGAAAACAAAAGAAAAAAAATCTGTATTTAATTATACTGGTGAGCACAGTCCAGCTGTGGAAAATTGTGAAAAAGATACATGTGTACCGACCTGAAAAATGTTCCAAATACAGCTTCAAGTGGAATAAAGGTTGATTTTTATCTTAGACCCTATTTATTTTAGAAAATAGCTATAGCTGAGCATGGTGGCGCACGCCTGTAATTCCAGCACTCAGGAGGCTGAGGCAGGAGGATCAGTGTGAGTTCGAGACCAGCCCGGGCTGCAAAGTGAGCTCAAGGCCAGCCTGAACTGCATAGTGAGAACCTGCCTCAAAAAGACAAAAAAAAAAAAAAGGAAAAAATCTGTCTTCATATCTCCAAGTCTGCGTGAAAAAAAGCCAGGGCTATTAAGAAGCCAAAGAAGCAAGACTTGAATGCGATCACAGAATTTCAAACAAAAGAAGAAGCAGTGTAGCCAGGCATGGCAGCACCTGTCATCCTAGGGTTCTGGGAGGCTGAGGCAGGAGGATTAATAAGTTCCATCCCAGCCTGGGCAACTTAGTGAGACCATCTCAAACTAAATTGTTAAAAAAGGACTGGGGAGCAGGGCGTGGTGGCGCACGCCTGTAATCCCAGCACACAGAATGCTGAGGCAGGAGGATTGCCATGAGTTCCAGGCCAGCCTGGGCTACACAGCGAGACCCTGTCTCAAACAAACAAACAAACAAACAAACAAGTAAACAAACTCCAACAGCAACAAAAAAGATTGGTAATTTAGCTCAGTATAAACGCCCTGAGTTCAGTTCACAGTACCTGAAAAATAGTCTATTGTTTTATTTTTTTGTACCAGGAACCGAACCCAGGACCTTATGCTTGCCAGGCAGGCACTGTGCTGCTGAGCTATATCCCCAGGTCCTGAAAAATAACCTCATATAGTGTTCTACCCATGGCAACAATGTACCTTGCACTGCGGCTTCTTGATGCACGGGAAGGACAGGCTGGATGGGCCTCAGAGAGGGACTCTTTGTCCAACCCGTGACAGTTTTCTTTTTTGTGTGTGTGATGCTTTTCTGTACATCTAAAATTATTCCACAGTAAACAGTTTATTAAAAAGCAAATAAAGAGAGTGAAGGGCGGTTTCACTTTTAAGAAATGAAATTACCAATGATTATATTTTCTTCATTACCTTTTCCAGTATTTTTCTAATCACGCCTGCCCCCGGTGATGTATTACTTTTTCAATCAAACCGAAGGTGCCGGGAGCCTTTTTTGTTCAGATGATACCTGAAGCCATCTGTGAACTTCCGTCTTATTTATGTACAACATTTGGGCTCATAGGGCCACGTTTGGAGTGAGAAGTCTCCAAAGCTCTCTCTCTCTGAAGTAGGGATTTTTTGGAGTAGGGATAGATATTTTGTGTGAGTGTTTTTTGTTTGTTTGTTTGTTTGTTTGTTTGGTCTTGGTGGTTATTTTACTAGTTTTACCCTCAGCCATACATTGTTTGTGGAATAAAAAATAATAAAGTGATTTCTTTTCCTAACCCCCGCTCTGACTTCCCCTCTGGCCTCCTGTGAATGCGGCCCCTGACCTTCCCCACACCCACTAGAATGGATCCTTCATCAAATATGCAAATACGAGCCGTGAGAGTAGCTGCGGTGATTCGGCAACATTGATGATAGAAAACACTCCTGTGCCACTTCCCCCCGCCACCAGGACACCCAGCTTTGCAGCACCCCCCACACACACGCACCCCTCTGGAGCCCTGCAAATATCTTTTGGTTTGAAGAGTTCCCCGGGGAAGCCTAGTTCTAAATGAGGTGTAAAAATCTAAGCGGCACCAAAAAAAAAAAAAAAAAAAAAAACTCGCGAGGTTGGAATCAATATCTCTTCACAGCACCATCGATTAACAAGCATATTCCTCATTTATTAATTATGAAGGGGGATGCAGAGCTGCGGCCCCTTCCCTGGCTTCGGTGTGGCAGCCTCTCCCGATTCTGCAGCCCAGGGTCCCTGCTCTAGGGCACCCCAGCCACAAGGAAGGCAGGGAGCTGCACTGTGCTCCCACCCAGGGGCTGCCAGGAGAGAGGCTCAGGAGTCAGCCTCAAAGCTAATGATTCTATTTCTGAGCTTCAAGGCTGCTTTTACTGTCTCCCTTCCTGCTCCGCCTGCTTTAGCCCAAAATATTCCTTTTCCTTTTTTGCAGTACTGGGGATTGAACCCAGGGCCTTCAAACTGAGCTACATGCTCAGACCTTTGAGACGGAGTCTCACTAAGTCACTAAATTGTCCAGTAAGTCTTGGTTCCTACTTGAGATCTTCCTGACTCAGCCTCCCAGAGAGGGCTGGAATGACAGGTGTATGTCACGCCCTCCAGCACTGGACACAGTACAGCTTTGCTGAGCTTGATAAAACTGCCCAAGTCAGAGCACAGCCGGGCACAAGCAGTATGGGGGATAGAGCAGAAGGCTGCATTCACAAGCCGGGTGTGGCTGTGCATACCTATCATCCAAGCACTCAGGAGGCTGAGGCAGGAGGATCACCATGAGCCTGAGGCCAACCTGGGCTACATGTGAGTTCAAGTCCAGCCGGAAGTACACAGTGAACCATACAAAAAGAAAGAAGGCAGCGGCTGCCCCATGGAAATCTTTCTGAGGCCACCACAGATACGGCAGCTCGCTGCAGAGCCAGGTAGCCCTGACTGTGTGGATGTGGTGTCCCCATCTGTATCGCAAGCCCCCTCTCATCAAATGGTGCTTCCTATCAGCCCTGGTCTGGCCGGCGGCGGTTGTTCATACAGGAGGGTGGCTTTCGTCCATGAACACGTGGGCTCACGGCCTAGATCACACTCACGTTGTCGCTACACCGCAGCACAAGGATGGTCCAGGAGCGACCACAGAAAATACCTGTGGTGGATAAGGGCTGGGCGGACGGATAGATAAATGGGTAGATGAGTGAGTGATGTGTAGACGGATGGGTGACTAGACGGAAAGGTGGATGTGAGCATGGATGGATGGAAAGGTGGAAGGATGAATGGGTAGATAGCTAAGAGGATAAATAAATCGATACATGAAAGAATAACTTGGCAAACTCGTGGGTTGCTGGATAGGTGGTGGGTGAGCAGGTAAAGGGGTGAATGCATGAGGGACATGGGGAAAGGGGAGGACAAAATTTGCATGAATGAGTAGCAGGTGGGCGGGTGTGAGGACGGAGCGTGGCTGGAAGGGTGAGAATACATGCTGACAGATGCATGGCTCGTCGACTGCGTGAGCTGGATGGATGGATGGAGTGATGGATAAAGTTGAATAAACTGATATGTTGACTGTGTGACACCTTGACTGTGTGGATAGGTAGTTAGATGAATGGATGGACAGATGGATGGGTGGATGGGTGGGTAAACTGCTGTAATCAAACTATGTTGAAGAATATATAACTTGTTGACTGTGGGTGGGTGGGGAGATGATGGGTAGAAGGATGGATAGGTGGGTGATGATCTGATGAACAGGTAGGTGGATGGGTGGAGGGGTAGATGGACGGGTGAGTAGATGGGTGGATGGATAAATTTTTGGATAATCTGATATGTTGATGAATGTATAGCTTATTGACCTGGTGGGAATGGGAGGATGGATGGATGGATGGGGGATGGATGGGTGGGTGGGTGGATGGATGGATGGATGGATGGGTGGATGGTGGGTGGATGGGTGGATGGGGGATGGATGGGTGGGTTGATGGATGGGTGGGTGGGTGAATAGGTGGATGGGTGGGTTGCTGAAGTGGCCAGGGCTGAGCGGTGAAGGAATTCCTGGCTGGGTGTGCCTTCAGCGGCTTGAGGTGGGGGATCACAGGACTGTGTGGGATTCCTCTACACAAGTTACCTCTGGGTGCCTGCACCTTGGGAACCCCCTTTCCAGGGATCTCAGAGGCACAGGAGTGGGGGCACCGGAGACCATCTGAGTCTCACAGTACCAGGAACAGCGCTGGAGTTGGGATGGGGAGCGCTCCCAGCCGGTGCCCCCCCCTCGCAGCCTGGCCTCCCTGCCGCGCTCTTCCCTCCCCTCCCCCTTCTCTCCTCTCCTCTCCCTCCTGCCCAGCCCCCTCCCGCCCCCCTCCGTGGGTCCGGGGCGCAGAGCCGAGGCGGCAGCAAGAGCCTCGGCGCGCTGGGGAGGGGGCTCCTCCGCCCGGGTCGATGTGAGCGGGGGCCCAGGCTGCGGTTTACACTGAATCCACAAAAATCACCGGAGCTTGAAAAGTGGTCAATACGCCATCGATCGCGAGCTGCTGATCGGAGCGGCCGCTGCAGCGGGCTGGGGGAGGCGGGGCGAGCTGGCCGGGCCCCTTCCTCCCCGCCCCCCGGGGCTGCAGCCTGGGCGCCTGGGGCGCGCGTGCAGGTTGAGCACACAGCGGCCAGAACCCGGGCAGAGAGCCAAGAAGTACGTCCCCCGCCTGCCCCTCACCCCTGTGGTGGGTGGCCGTGGAGCTCCAAAGTCCTTCCCCAGCTGTTCTGGGTGATGTGGAAGGAAAGCCGAAAATCTAGCTGATCCAAGGGCTGTGTGACTTTCATTTGGTTTCTATACCTCTCTGTGCCTCAGCTGTTCTGTGTGTAAAATGGGTGTTGTCATTTTCATTCTGCTGGGAATTCTTTTTTTTTTTAATTTTATTTTAAAGACAAAAGAATGGAGACATATGAACCAGAAAAGCCATAAACAATACAGAAAATACAACGTTATACAGAATATAGTAGGGAATTAGCACTGGATATTGTATTACATAGTTATCTTCACATTAGTTAACACAAAAACATTAAAGGAAATACCAAATTATAGAGAAGATAGTAGGGAATTTGCACTGGATGCTGTATAATATAAAGTTATCTTCACTTCTGTTAATACAAAAACGATTGAGGAAATACAGAATTATAGAG
>PVLD010032446.1:0-14627 GCA_004027595.1 Dinomys branickii
AAATCGGAATGACAAAGCTTCTCTCTTTTTAATTACGATTTCTAATTTCTAGCTATGTGTTTGTGAACCTTGGAGCTGTGGAGATCATTAATTCAGCAGTAACAGGGAGGAACGTGGGTGAAGGAAGGAGACAGGAAACAGAGGCCCTGATCAAGGTCCTTCTTCTTCCTTCCATGGCGCGGCTGCTCTATCCAAAACCCTCACAACTACCACCAAGCAAAAGAACCGGAAGCACCGTCCAGTCGAAAGAGATACAGTGTGTCTCAAGTGGCAGGAGGAGGCTTCTACTTGGTTTCTTTCCCTAATAATCTTACCATTCTAGCAGATTCTTTCAGTTTTAATTTCCTTTAAAAGGTAAGGAGTGGGGGGAGTGAGAAAGAAAAGGCCAGAAGTCATAGAACAGGATGAATTCATCTTCGAGGTACATAACATTCTTCAGGGAACATAACAGCCTAGTATTCCCAGTGCAATCCTTCCCAAAGCATGTTTGAAACATCTGCCACTTGCTAGCGTTCCTTCCCCAGTCTTTCCTCCTTCCCATCACCATTCCAGCTGTTTCATCTTGCAGGGGTAAAAGGGAGTAACTGTCTCCCATGATTAAATACAAACTTTCATGGCAACTCAGCATGATAATGGACTCCTCTCCTCTCCGAGATGTGACATTACTTTTTAACTGTGCTGTTTGCTTCCGCTCCCTTTGGGTCATTTTTCTTTCTCCTAGAAAACAAACTTGCATATTTTCTTTATCCCCTTGGGTTGTTATCTGGGGAGGTAGCTACAGATACATGTATCATCATGTCTGTCATTTTTTTTTTAAATGAAGAAAGTGAGATGTCTACTTCGATGTTGAATTTGTAGCTTATGAATCTTCAGCTCTGGTAGGCAGAGTCATGGTGGAGAATGTAAATGTCAGTCAAGTGCATAAAAATAATGATTCTACCATTTTTAAAAACCCTGTAATTCATTTTTCTTTATCTATCCTGTATTTCAGCACTCCATTACTTTAAAAAGAGCAAAATACTTTAAAGATGGAAATTATGTAGAGAAGGTATTTGTCACAAAAGAAAGTTCTTATTGTTACCTCAAAAGTGTTACATAACACATGATAGCATCTCCTAACAGTACATTTGTTATTTTTTCTTAAATGCTAAAAAAAGATATAAAAGCAGAAAATTGACCAATGATTATGGCTTCAAAAGTGCCTTATTTACATCAAGAAAGAGAAAAACGAGTGGGGATAAGGTGGAGAGAAGTGGAGAAGCAGAAGGTTCCCTATAAAAGGCAGGATTTTACTCTTTTACTAGTCAAGTCATTTTAAGTTAGAGAATACAGCTTGGCTGAAGATGTATGCTAGGTCCTGAAAATAATGGATTCAGCTTAAAAAGCCAAGCAAACAATTTCAATTGTACTGCCCAATTCTATTTAAATGTCAGTTTTTTGATTAAGGTGTCTGATGGCTCTTTTGTTTAAGTATGGGTGTCCAGTTTTAAAAATAACCAAGTTTGACTTTCTTATCCTAGAGATATTAATAAAGGATCAATTATTTCTTAAGAATAAATATACCCCAAGCCCCAGAACAGATCTGTCTATTAGGAAAGCCTTTTGTTTCTTGGTTTCCTGTGGGAATGCAGGAAAACCAGATTTCATCAGCATTCTTGGAGGCCTCACTGGGGGGCGCTCTGAGTGAAGTGGTATTTCTAATAGTTGAAAGAATTTAGGTTAAAAAATTACCTAAGGAGAGACCAATTTTAGTATAAACCTCTCAATTACAGGAAATGAAAAATAATTAAGAATAAAAGCATTTATGGAAGACAAATATATAAATAACCCCCCAACTGTTCTTAGATTTTAATCTCCATGCTGAAAAATAGCTGGAAATCCACAAAAATGGAGCAGCCTAAGAAAAAGGGGAGACCAAAACATTTATCACATATATGACTGCGTGTTGTACAGATTGCACTCCTAGATATTTCAAATTCTGCTAATTATTTCCTATCATGGCCGATTTTCACCTGAGCTTGCCTTCAGGTGGGGGTTAGGGTTGGGAGTGTCTTAAAAATGCATTGCACTGAAAGGAAAACACATCGATTATATAAGGTATGTTAGGAATATCAAAGTCAAAATGAATATTCATAAAAGACAGTAGGCTTTGCAATGCTGATATCACAACTCAGAAAAGTACAGTAAACACTTAATGACAATGCCATGCACACTCCTTCCCCCCTTTCCACCCACCTTTTGATTCATTATAAAAAAAGTTGCCCAGAAAACATGACGCATATGATCACTTAGCTCCCAGCATGCTTTGGGAGAGGCAGCATTGCAAAAAACAACCAAAAACAAACAAAAATAAATAAAATCCCCAAAAAGAGGCAAAAAGAAGCTCAAACAAATTTTTTGCATGTTAAATAAAGCTGAAAATATCTTTTTTTTTCAAAATACGAAACATAGCTTCAGATAACACCACAAGGCCACCACCTCCAGAGAAGATCACCCATACACAAAGATACAATGTACATAATACAGCAGAACATGCACTCCCAAATGATTCTGTCAGACAATACAGAATAAATAACGGCATATCACTCTTGGAATGCTTTTGTGCAAAATTCTGAAAGGCCATGACCCAAATCACAGACTAAAAGTACAGAGCCGTCTATCTGTATTTGTAGTTGTACATCTGCACCTGCCTATTGCTCTTTCCCTAAAGTTACTATTTCTGATTAGGAGACCAAATTTGAGCCTTTATGTTTCTTTGCTATTGCTGATTTGTAAGTAAGGAGACAAATCTAGTTTTTCAGGGGACTCTTACAAAGGAGCATTGAACGGTTAAGTGGGAGAAGTATCTACTTTCTCCAGCATTTCTGAGATACAAGAACACAATTCTGTTTGGCTACATTAATAATTACTGGACCCTGCAGGGCAAGCAGCAGTTTGGGGTTGGGACTGTGACAGTTTAATCCATACCAACCCTACAGGGGGGAATGTGTTTAATCCTGTAGGTCCAGAATGACACCTTGCTTAAAGTGTCTTATGACTTTATACTGGAGGGACCTGTGCTGTTTCAATAAAAGGCTCAAAAGACAGCTGCAGAGCAACTGGAAGTACTTCTTAATGCATTTCAAGTCATTAAGGGAAAATGCAGAGAAAGAGGTGGGAGGGGGGAGGGAGGAAGAGAGCGGGGAGAGACAGAGAGAAGATGAATATGAGTGAATGAATGAAAGGTGAGATGGTGAAAGTTTAAATCTGTGATTGTCATGTGAACAGTCCACACAGGAGAGAACTGCTTTACCATTCCCCATCATTTGCACAAAGAAAACAAAGAAAGGGCAGATGATACAGTACCTCCATGGTCTGAGACTGATGCATGGCTTTGATTGCATTCTGTGCCATTGCCCTTGTAGAAAATGTGACAAACGCACAGCCTGTGGGAAACAAGGGGACAGGGAGCAGGAAAGACAAAAAACAACAAGACAAAAGGGTTGGACGCTTGTTAAACCAACACAGTCTACGAGAACTGCCACAAGACGACACTGTTCTCAGTAGTACATAAAAATAAACAACTTCTCTCTTTGGTTTTATCTTATTTTGCTTTGTATTCAGTGCTGACTTGCTAATCTGACCAAAGCAGAAAGATTTATTTATTAGTTTATTCTTCAAATGGAAACTAGGGGAGCAAACTGGATACTTTTTTATCCACAGGGTTTGAAATCAGCAAGATCTACTTCGCATTTTCTGAATAAAAAGTTGCTTTTCCATTTTCCCCTTGGCTGATGATCTCTCGCTGAGGGCACCCACACGTTAGGGATATGTGTTTCAAATTTTATTGCTGATTTTTTAAGGAGTAAATAAGAAAATCTTCATACTAATGGCAAATTAACAGATTTCAGCAGCTCAAAATGCCAGCAAATATGTCTAATTCTTTTAAAAAAGCTCTATGTTTAAGTTTACAATGCTATTCAAATGTAAACAAATATACCAAGTCACTACAAATTATTAAGCAATTATTAACTGTTTATAAAAACTAATGTGTTATTACTCTGAGAATATTCGACTACACATAAAACTTGAAAATTTGCATTGGATTTGTTTGTATAGATCTTCATGACTCTTCATAATTGTGATTTTCTGAAATGTATGGGGTACTTGATCTTTAGCCTACCATACATAAGACAATGTACATTTTTGTGAGTGCCTACTGTGAGACCTGGAAGTGTTCCATGTTTATTTTTCTGTGTGTGCTGTAAAATAACTAGAATCTGTAGTGTCAGTTCTTGCTTCTTGTAGCAGCACTGGCCACTTGGTGCAGGTCACTGCTCCAACTACATGGCTCATTGCCCTTTGCACTAATAAAACCACTGCCTTTGGAAATTTACATTTTATTCATCATGCACCCTTGGGCTTCTCAGAGATAAAGACTGTGAAATTAATGCAGATTCAGGCTGATTTTATAATAATACCACAGCACACTAAAAGCTTAGCTAAAGCAATACAGACTTATTTCACTTATGATCTCTAATGACTTTAAAAGTGCATTGATTTTCAGCTTCTTTAGCCTTGCACAGTTTGAACTTAGGTATCAGAGAATAATTTAGTGTTCCACTCAATTTTCTCAAAACATTATTATTATTACTACTTAAAAGATTTCCAAATGAAGCAGATCTAAACACTGAGAGGCAGAAGCCTATTGTCATTTCAGAATGAATTCATGAAAGCAGAATTCTGGCATCAACAAAATGAGATTGTTGTCCCTGTGGCCAATAAGCAAAATAGAATATTCTGCATTCAAACAATGAGTAGATTGTTTGGTTTATGTAAATCAATTTGTGAGCCATAAAATATATTTTCTTCTTTTGCTCTGCATATGTACCTGGTGAGATTATCAAGTCAATACTGTAGTAGCACTTTTTAATCAAACAGCAGTAAGAGAAAGCAGTGCCTACCCACTACCCCCAATGCACAGTGACATCCAGTCATGAAAATAAGTCAATGCATTTTTTTGCTTTTCCATCATGCTGTAATTTTGATAAAACTCTCTGTACATGGGAAATTTATGTCACATTCACCTTCCAGTTAGGCTGGGCTTAAGAAGCGTGAGGTCTAGCTTGCCATGGATGCCGAGCCACTTCCTGTACAGCCACAGGAGGGTGGCTGAGAGCTTTACTGTTTAAACACGCTGACTGTACCTGGACCAATTGTAGCTTCTGTCATCAAGAAAAGCAATTTAGCGGCCTTCTCTCAGGCATCTTGACCATGTGTGTAACAGGGTGTGAGACAGATGACAGTACCTCTACTGGCTTCCACGCCGACGCTGGGGTCTTAAATGACAGAGTCTCAAATTTACCATCTGTTTCCAAGCAATATCTCTTCAGAAATGGTATGATCATTGCCATCATTATTCAGAACAAAACCCAGCATTTTATTTTTCTACTTCTTGCCTTTAGACTTCAATGGAGGCAAAAGCAAACCATCTAATGAAGATATATCTGAAACAATGTGAAGCCTGGACTGATTCTGCTGTCAGTAGTCAAGAAGATCATTACATTCATTTCATTAGCGCCTATTACCCAGGAACATGTGCCAAACTGACAGTTTCCAAATGGAGGTTAAAATGCTTAAAAGTATGTAAAATATCATTAAGAATCAATAAGGCACAGTTTATACATTGACAACTTCATACAAACAGAACTTTTCTAAGTAAGTTAGAAAGATAAAGCAGTTAGCACAATCTCAGAAGAAGAGTATTAGCAAAAGAACAATACAATTCTCTCTAAACTTAAGTCATTGCCCTTTCCTCTATGAAATCTGTGGTTAAAAACCCAAGTGATATTTCTAATTATACAGTCTACCTCATCCAAAAATGTGCTGACAAGTTCGATGACTTCTTTAACCTCTGAATTCTATTGGCAGTGGTGCAGTAGGAGACAAGTCGTCTCCTTGGGGGCTTCTGACAGGTTCTGTACTGTGTGCCATGTCAGTTACTTAAGAGAAAAGAATTACTGAGTCATTTATAAAGTGGGAGTACATGTTCACAACTTTCCCTCTCTATGCTACTCTGTATGAAGTTAAGCAACTCCAGAACCAACTGTTTCTTGGAAGAGTACTTTGTTAACCTTTATAATTTGTCTAAAAGAGAAGGTTGTACCAGTCCTCTGGACAGATCTTAATTTTTAATACCAGTGCAAACACTGTGGTGGCTTCAGGATTAGACTTCCAATCTGTGGTTTTTTACTAACATAGACTCACAGGAGCTTCTACCATTGAAACTGAGGGCTGATTTTTCTCAAAAACCAACTAGAAGGCTTTCCATTGGACAGAAATAACTTAGATCATAATTGGTCCCTTCTTTTACTAAAAATGAGCTTTTCTGTGCAGTGGAGTTCACTGGGTCTTGACAGAGGGCGTGGGGGGAGATACGAGCATTAAAATAGTGCAGCTGCACTTTTTCTTTGGTTTAGGGATGATAGCAGATGTACATTTCTGTCTAAAACCCTACAAATAATAGCAAGCGACAAAAAAAAAGAATGAAGAAAGAGGGCCATGTGTAAATGTGGTCAACCTGTAATTTACCTTGCAATTAGTTATTATCTCTACTTTAGAATGTCAGAGGTCACCAACTGAAGTGAAAGGAGTTGAGCTCCTCTTACTCCAGGGAGGTTGCCTTTTTGCTGCTGAAACAGATGGGTGATTGACTGGGGAAAGGTTTGGGAAAGCAATTTCCTCCCACAGACAGGATCTAAGGAAGGCATGTAGCCCTGTCACAGAGAAGATTTTGGAACACATCTATTACACTTGTCATTTCAATTGAAAAGGTATCTTAAGTCAAGTGTTCTACTTTTTTCTCAGCTGCAAGAGAAGTTTATAGCAGTAGATGAATCCTTACTCCACACCAAAAGGGGAAAAATATAGATACTTCTAAAAGCCAGAACAATGCCACAGCCTCTTGCATTTCTGCGCCTTCCAGGAAAGAGGTACAGCGGCCTGCTATATTTTACCAGAAACAAGGATAATTTAAAATAACTTGTACAGGTGAAGGAGATTTCAACCTGTGAGACACTTGTTTATAAATTCCTATCGGCCAGAGATAGTAACACAGCCAATTTTATGCCCATGCCTTTTTAGTAGTGCTGGACTGATCAGATAGGAGGTATCAGTGTCACACTGGAAATAAAAATTAGTCTCAGTGCCCAGTAGTTTGTTTCATGTTGGCATGGAGACATAATTCACTGTATGGCAGCTGGTGCTGGGTGCAGACTAGGACCTGTGTAACAGTTGGCAAAATCTTATCACTAATGAGATTGGGAGACTGTATTTAGAAAAGATGGCAAAATGCAGTCAGTAATGCAAGATGTATGCGATAAGAAGTTTCCACATATCTGAAAATGTAGGTATTAAGGCAGGGCTACACTGTTATCAAAACTGAGTTTTCTCCATATACAGCAAAAACAAACGAGGATGTAACGGCTGAATCCAGCCCGTGCTCCCCAGCATCACCGAAAGTATCGCCGATTCATCTGTCAAGGGCTTTGGCGGGAGAATGCTGGGCACCATAAACAGAGCTGGAACATTCCTAAACAAGCAGAAAGTTACCTTAAATGCTGATGAAGATTTGACTACCTTTTGTGGGAAAGAAAAATGAAGTAAACTTCTTCATTGTTTCCAAGTTACAGATATTCAATTGCCATGGTGCAGAAAACTCTGTGGGTTGTATCCAAACAGCCCATCGTAGACTGTAAGATTTGGATAAGTGGGAATATGTGTATTTTAGGAAATCAGCCATGCTAAGGTGACACTGTCAAATAAATACATTTGGTTTAGAAACCTCAAGCTTTGCTTCCGACAGTAAACATCTCATTTCAGTTGCCATAGGTGGGACCAGGGTATCCTCTTACTTAGTCAGTGAAGGTTCATGGTGAGGGGTATACAGATGTAGTTACCATTGCAGCAGGGTCTGTGTATCCTGAAGCTGCCTAAAACATCACAAATCATGTTTTCTAAAACAGAAAAGATACTGGAATGGGCTACAGTCTCCAAAGGGGTAAATGCATACTTAGATGTGGGCATACTGGCCAAAGTGAGGAAGAGTCTCTATTTGCTTGGCAGGAACGAGGTGCTGTCCAGGTACACAGTTATGCCAACTTCCTCACGGTATCTTTCCTGAAACATGGGTGGTGCTGGTGAGTGGTGGGGGGACTTCTGAAGTGTTCCATCTGGTCAATATGCAGACCCTAATTTTTACTTCTAAGGACAGAGACTGTAACTGAAAGGAAAGCAGAGTACCATAGGCACAGGTATGGGTCCTGAGAGCCTGCCACAGGGGCGCAGTGGGGGTGCTGAGTGAGCAGACCCAGAAACTCGAGCGAGTGGCTCCCAGGGAGGAGCTAAGCCACCGATATAGCACAGAACCAGCCAGCTGGGCTAACTGCCTTGTCTTCATTCTTACAGCCAAACTGGGCAGAAGAAAAAAGAAGTGAACCACTCCTCGCATTTCACTCTCATTATAATCAGATGGTTGGATTTGAAAACTTTTTTAGTGATTGGTTTATAGCCTGATTTTGTATTGGGGGATACTTTTGAGAAAAGCCAAGCCTTTGTTTCACTTGATTTTTATTCATTTATTTCCTAAATAGCTGAGCCAGCAGTAGACACGGAGAAAAGAAATGTTGAGTGTTCTTTATCTGCAGCATCACTAATAGGAGACACTTATTAATGTTTGATTGAAAACAGTAATTCTTTAATGAAAGCAGAATAGTAGCATGAAAGAGAATTGTTCTATTAACAAATGCACTGATTCAGGAGCAGGCCTTGATAACCAGGCATCTTTGGGTCCTGCTAATTGAAAAACGTACCACTGTATGTCTTCATATTCAGAATAAATGGCTATAAATGAGTATTTTCTTTTTTCCAATAGGGAATTCTCATCAGTTCACCAGAAATTACTTTTCAGTTAAAAAAAAAAAAGGAGAGGGGTATTGTCCTTTTTACACTGAACCAGTATTTGCGTAAAATATTGATGAGAGGGCTCCCATAACTTGTTTCAGAAATAGGCTGCTTCTGATGTCAAGTGCTGGTTAATCAACCGAACGGCAGATCAAATTAGCGGAAGTTCTGTTAAGTACCGTGAGTCCTGTTCTTTCCCATGAAAGTTGTGGCTGCTTTAAAATCTCATATGCAGAGAGAAGCAATGCACGTTCAAGGCACTGGAAGTGCGGGGTGGTGCTGCTCCTCAGCCTGCCCCCCGGACAGGCCGCGACAGGGAGAGCAAGAGCCGCTGGGTGAGTGGGCCAGTCAGCCTGAGAGCGCGGGGCTGTGGCACTCCCGCTTTCAGCTTTCATCCGCGCTCTCTGCGAGCTGTCCAGACCATAAGCACAGACAAAAAGCCAGCGCACTACTAATTAATGACTCCCCGGAGCAAAACGGGGCGATATTTTCACTGCTGTCACTTCACACGGGTAAAGGACAGAGCTAGGGAGACGAACTGGCTGAGGTCACACGTCATGTCGGAATTGGGCCTTGCGGTCCCTGACCCCTAAAAGCCACTATGCATTTCACTATGCTCAGTGAAGGGCCTTCCTTCTGGTGTATTCACCATACTGTACACCTTGGGGAAGGAAAAATGCAGTGGTAATGCTGAAGTGGGCCCGGGAATAACAGAAGACAACAGGGGTCTATTAAACGGGCAGCGGGAAGGGGGTTCCAGAAATCCTGCCTTGTCTCTCCTACGCATTCTGCTCTTTCAGCCTCATTGCCTTTTCCGTGGTGTTCTCTCTCCAGTGCGTCTGCCTCAGTAGATGGGTGAGAATCATTAGAGATACAAAACGGCTGCAGTGGAACTGGATGGTCGGACGTGCTTAGGAGGTCTGCTGGCCGCGCTGGCTCTGCTGGGGCACCTGCTGTCCTTCTGTCTGAGGGCCATGTTGTTCATCACAGCAGTGGGCTGTTTGGGGGGACAGTAATGCAGCACAGGCGATACGCTACAGATGAGCCCAGGTAAAAGCTGTTGTTCAGCTTTTAGAGAATCACATCAGTGAAGTGAGGATGAAATAACAGGGATTTCAGAATTTGTTAGAGAATGCGAACACTGTTATTTCCACATTGCCCTCCTTTTTCTCCCCGCCTTTAGAAGTGGGGTGCTGTTTCACCTCCTCTTGATTTTCCTCTAGACTACCTCCACTTTGGGGCTCTGGAGGTGGATGTCGGTGGAACCTTTGTTCTCTGGGGCTTTAATCCTAGCAGCTGACATCTTGAATCTCTATGTCCAAAAGTCAAAACAAGTGTTCTTGCTCACACAATGCTGAAGTTAGGCGCAAGTGGTGAGGCAGGTGAGAATAAGAGCCTACCTACATACAGCCTGGCTCTGTCAGAGTGTGGCCTGGGTGCTAGGCTCGGCCCAGGCTCAGAGCATAAGAATGAACAAGATCCTAATTAGCCCACAGGTCTCGGCACTAATGATAGAGCAAAAGCCTCTACCTGTTGCAAAAATATGAGTTTCTAGTAAGAAGTAAAAAACGTCCCATGTATACATTTCCCCTTGAGACTGCCTCTGGGGGCTGCAGCCAGGTAACCACTGCTGGGGCCTGCCTTCCTGAGTGGCTGAGAAAAGAGGGTGCCGACTTGCTAAGGGAAGACAAACGGAAGGGAAGGGTGCTCTGCCGCGCTTCTGCAGACCTGCTTGTAAAAGTACTCATCACAGCTCTGAGCTGTAGCTTTTGGCTTTATCATGGTGGCAAGGAAGAACCTGCAATCTTTTTCAGCACAAAGTCACTTTTCTGTTACTTTAAAAGAACTCCCTGGGACGGGGACTTCAGAAGGTTCACTCTTTGAAAGAAAACTCTTAAGATCTTGGATAGGCTGAGGTGTGCTGAGCCCGAATCTGCCCAGCACTGCACAGGAGCAGAGCAGCAAGTTTCCGGGCTTGGACTGTGTGTGGAGAGGACCATCCCCTGAAGGATGCTTTTAGGCACAGGCACCAAGTCAGGGGATGTAGGTGAAAACAGCAAATAGCAACTCATCCTGCTCATCTCTTGCTCACCCCCATCTGCTTTAGTTTGAGGCTGCAAAGGGACAGGTAAGCGGTAGGGCAGCCTGGCAGCTTCCTTTGTTGACAGTGAGAACCTGGGCTAACATGGTGACCCTCAGACCCTGTCGTCCTGAGAAACAGAAGGTGATCACTTCAGCTAGGGTGGAATGCTCAGGGTGGGTAACCTCCTGCTGCATGCGGTGCCTGCATCTACCTTGACTGTGACACGGAGTTCCCTAATCAGCACTTCAGGAAAGAGACTTTACACACACCACCCTCACCTCGACTCAGCCCGTCAGGTCCCCGGAGAATCCGGCATTCTTCTATCTGGCCAAATGGAGAAAACATCACTCTGATATCGTTCTCATTACATTTCTTAGAAACCATTCCTATGAACAATTTTCTGTCTTCCACAGCTAGGAGGGAAAAATAATGAATGAGAAAAGGGCTTCATTACCGCATCAAACCGGCCTCCCCCCTGTGAAACTGAACGCTCTCCACCCCTCCCTCCTCCGCTCGCCCCATCCCGCACCTCGCTCTTCCCTACCCTTCCTGAATGCTTCCTCTCCCTTCAAGCCACTTCGTACTAATACGATGAATTCACAGGCTACAGAACATTGTGAAATGTTTTTTCCCATTCAGAAATTAACAGTAGTGTCTATTAAGATTATAAAATATTTATGTAACTGTCAAACACTACTATTCCAGAGACATTTTTGAATACATGCTTTACTTTGGGCTTTTTGTAGAAGCTCTTTAACTCTAGTGACAAGCAAAGAGAAAGATCAGCAGAGGAAAAGCGATAGGAACAAATGTAGTAAAACAGTTAACTTTACACAGAACATTCAAGGGAACAAAACATCTTTCCCCGTTTCAAACAGGTTAGTCCCCACCGATTTGGGTAAGAATAGCAAATCAGGGCCCCATTTCTCTGGAGCACAGTCCTCCTTCCACAGGCACTGGCTGTGAGATGCTAACTGGGTTCCTACGTAGGCCCCTGACTAGGATCTACCCTGGTTCCAATCAGCCAGGCTGGTTACAACCGCAGGGGAAGTCAATGTTAATCAGAGAAGCTGGCCGGTGCTGCTTGGGAATCACCTCCAATGGCTGCAGGCTTTTCTTGGGAGTAAGAGCAGGAGGGAGTGATACTACTCCAGCGTCTTGAAGGCTGGATACCTGAGAGCCAGAGATACCCTTCGGGTATTGTAACAAGAAGACTTGCACATTGGAATATAGCAAGGGGAAAGGTAAGGCAGGTTTTACCTCTGATGACCTGTGAGATTTTCCTCAAAACCTCTGTGCTTAGAATATGTGGCCTATATTTAGCCTGAACAAGGCAAGTTTATAACTGATACCAGTGCTTGAAGGTTCTGTTTTTTTTTTTTCTTTAGAGAGGGCTTCTTTTTAGAGGATGTCAGGAATACCCTGGGAAGAAGTCCCGTCCCCCCCCCCCCGCTTACTTCATTTTATTCCATTCTTAGAATTAAGAAAAAAAGGATAGCTAGCTGCCCCAGAGACTAGAGTCTGGCTTAGGGTAAAAGCTGTGCCACAAGTCACTGTGTGGAAACTTTTGTTCTGAATCTGTATTGTAATCCTGTCATTGCTATTTAATCGATGTTTATTTCCGTTTCCTTTAGGCCTTCTTTGGATAATGTCCCATTTTCATTTAATCCGCAAGCATGTCTTCCAGCCTCAGAAGAGTCCTGTCTGTGCTGTCCACATACAGCTAAAGCCGTGTGAGGTTGCCCATCACTTTGAAGGAGCTAATGTGATGGAGGAATTGATTTTTAAAATATAATTTCATTTTAATTAAGTTTTAAAAGTTCTAGGTAACTACTAGATTGGGCAGTACGGCTCTGAAGGACTGAGTCAGCTGAAGTTCCGTTCCAGAGTTCCAGACTGGAAATAAGAGACTTGAGAACCACTTTGTCTATCTGTAAAATGGGTCCCTGAGGCCTGGGCAAAGGAAAGGGAGGTATCCAGATCATCCAGCAGGTATGTGGGGTCTAACACGGGCCACCCGACTCCCTGCTTCCGCGCTCCGCGTTCTTTTCTGTCCGTGTGCTTCATGCCAGTTTAGAGGACAAGAGGAGGCTCACAGGGGAGAGCAGCAGCAGTGACAAGGCCTGGCTCTGGTTGCGGGGCTGCTGCTAACTTGCTGTGTGGCCCTGGAGCTGCTGCACTCCTGGGCCCCGCTTTGTCATTGATCTGATGAGCGCTGGCACTTCTCTTTTTCTTTCTCTCCCACACACTGCAGAGAAGGCGCCCAGCTCTGCGCTCCCATCCACGAGGCAGCTGGGGTGGGCACTGCTGGAGTGGGTGCAACATCCTTCCACCCAGTCTCTCGCCATACTCAGCGACTCCTGAGATAGTGCAGAGAAGCTCTAGGGCCCTTTTGAGGTCCTGAGGCTGGACCTTAAGAAGCACGGTTAGGGTCTGGACAGATTGGTAGTGGGAGGGAAGGAAGAGGCACTGACTAGGTAGGCGAGTAACACTGAGAAATAAGAGGATTACATTTAGGGTACACAGAGGAAAAGTCTGAATTGAATATGGCACGCACTGTCTGCTGCTGAATCTGTAGAGGGTCACGGAACAGGGGAAGCAGTGGGCTGGCAAAGGTCATTGCTTACGTTGAGACTTAAAGTAGATCGAACAACAGAGCGATGGACTCTCAGTCTTTGCAAGGAGATGGTCATGTACCTGCCTTCCTACACTGAGATGAAAGATTTTCCATCAGAGTTCTTTGCACTGAATAGGTGGGACTACCTTCAACAAAGGAAGTACTAAGGATGCATTTGGAACTGCAAAAACCTAGCAGCCACAGGCTGCACGGCACAGCTAAGTTTCAGAAGCCCTGGCCAGGGGCTTTCTTTACTGTGGTCCCCAGCATCAGGATGAACAGAAGCTATCTGCGAGGCCTGGCCTCCTTCACACAGGAGACTTCTGGTGTGAGGGTGTGGCGTGGCATTTGCTTGAGTGGGATGGTGAGAGGGACGTGAGTGGGGCTGGCTGCACGAGGCAGAAGAGGGAGGGAGGGAGGGACTCCATCCTGAGACTATGACTGGCATTTTTATGAGAATAAAACATGCTTGTATTTATTTTTACCTCAAAGAAACTGGTTTTAGCTTTTTTAAAGCAAATGAAAAATTCCTACTTGGTCTCTGATTTCACTGGTAAACCTATAATTATGGTATTAAACTAAAACAATGCACAGGTTTTGAGCTCCAGGGTAATGCTATAGCAAATTAAATATATAGCTCCTAAGTTAAAAAATGATTTTTTTCCTAAGATGGATATTAAGAAAATGGATACCACTTATGAGGAAATCCCGCCTTCCCAGCCACCAAGCAGGACAAACTCAGCCTAGCAGAGAGAAGGAAGATAATTCACACTTTGAAAAGTAACAAGGTTCACACTTTTGGTTCAGGTCTGTTATTTCTTTGCTGAGTTTCTGTCCGGTTGACCTGTCTCTTTGCGTCAGAGGGGTGTTTAGGTCCCCTATTACAATAGTGTTATTAGTTATTTGATTTTTTACATCTGTCAAGATTTGACTTGTAAAGTTAGGTGCTCCATGGTTTGGTGCATAAATGTTTAGGATTGTTACCTC
>PVLD010032447.1:0-14625 GCA_004027595.1 Dinomys branickii
TATGTAGGACAGCATCCAGAGCTAATTCCCTTCTATGTTCTCTATAATTCTGTATTTCCTCAGTCATTTTTGTACTAGCAGAAATGAAGATAACTTTATATTATACAGCATCCAGTGCAAATTCCCTACTATCTTATCTATAATTTGGTATTTCCTTTAATGTTTTTGTGTTAACTAATGTGAAGATAACTATGTAATATAACATCCAGTTCTAATTCCCTACTATATTCTGTATAACTTTGTATTTTCTGTAAAAAAAAAAAAAATCACACAATCGTGCCCAAACACATATGTACAGTCACCTCTATGGACATGTAATATGTATTCAGAAATACATGTATGGAGCATGTGATATATATATACAGTGACACATAGGCACATTGAGATTATAAGCAGAAATGTACATATATGCATGTTAGGCATCAAAATAAAATGATTAAGCAATTACACATATGTACAGTAATATGTATGGACATATAACACTTCTGCAAAGGTACCTACATGGAGCATGTTTTGTATATGTACAGTAACATGTGTGCATTCATTATGCTTGGCCGCAATGTACATACATGCATGTGATATACCAAAATAACATGATTGTGCAGTTACACATATGAACAGTAACATGGAACACATATGTCCACATACATAGGTGGAGCATGTAACATATATTCACGGAGAAGTATGTGGCCCTGTACACACACACGCAAGTGACCCCTTGTTTGCATTATCTCAACATACGCCTGGAATGACATGACCATTAATTGACACGTATGTATGGACATATGATACTTATGGACAGTCACATGTATGGAGCATGTAACATATGGACACTAACATCTTCTCACATTCATGTTATAGGCAGGAATGTACATGCATGTATGTTGAACATGATCATGCAGTTACACATATGGAGAGTATCATGTATTTACATGTGCCGTTTGCACATTTACATTTGTACATATGTACATTTGCATATTTGGAACACATAATATTTGTGTTCACTGTGATATATGCGGCATATACATATAGAGAGATACTTGTACAGAGCAGGAAAATCATATGTACAGTAACGTGTGCACATTCATTATTTGCCAGCAATGAACATACAAGCATGCTACATGCCAAAATAAAATAATCGCGCTTTTACAAGGACGTATAGCAACATGGTTGGATGTATATTCCGTGGGTACAGTTACATGTAGTGAACATGTAACATATATGTACAGTAACATGTGTGCACAACCATTTCATCAATAGGAGTGTACACACATGCATCTTATACACCAAAATAACACGACTGTGCAAGCACACATATGTACGGTAACACATATGCACATATAGTACATAGGTACAGTTAATGTACCGAGCATGAGTGTCTTGGTTACTTTACTCTTGTTGCTGAGACAAAATTCCCAACACCCAAAATGAAGAAAGGAAAGGTTTATTTATTTTTTTTTAATTTATTATTATTTTTTAGCGGTACTGGGGATTGAACTCAGGACCCTGCACTTGCTATGCAGGCGCTTATTCCACTGAGCTATATCCCCAGCTCCAGGAAAGGTTTATTTAGCTTACAGTTTGTGGAGGTTTCAGTCCATACTTGGCTGGTTCTGAGGCAGAGTGGCACATGGCAAAGGGCAAATGTTCATGGCAGCAGAGCACAGCAAAACAACCAGCAAAAGGGAGGAATGGCAGGCAAGCAGCCTCATTCCTTCCCTTACATTGTAAACAGCCTAACCCCACCCAGGGGGCATGTAGCTCTCACACAATCTCCATGCCTTCCTCTTCCACAGGTTCAGGATGTATACAAAGTAAGCACCCTGGCTTTCTGCTGAATCACTCAGCCAAACCTCCAGATTCCCCAAGTTGACACAATGTATCAACCATAACAGCATATAACAGCTATGTACAGTATGATGTTAGGAGCCCGTGTTCAATGACATGCAAGTAATCCCAAGTTTACATTTCCACAAAGATATCACTCTAAGAAACCTCCAGAACTGAGCACAAAGCTTGTGCAGAGCTGAACGCAGTTTGCAAATGAAATCACTCTTCCAGGTCAAATGCACCCATAAGTCTGTGCAATGGAACAGGTGTGTGTATGGGACCACCACCCACCCACTACTATACCCCAGTGGAAATAGGGCTGAAACCTGGACAGCTTGGGGAACTCCTGGGTGGGAGCCAAGCTGAGTCATAGAAAACTGTGTGAGCATTAGAGATCACACCCTGCTCGCACACACCACTGAGGGAGTAACACCCAGCACGAGGGACTTTTGGATCCTTGCCCCTTGGGTCCCAGCCTCACCCTGGGAGTGAGGCTGAGCTGCAGGGAACCCCTGCATCTCTGAAAAGGACAAAGCAAAGGAGAAAAATGCGACCTCAGACCTCTACACCTCCCAGATTATGTCCAGGAGATACCGACACAGACGAGCTTGGAAGTCTTACACCAGGAATTTCTGAAACGATAACAGCTGAAGTAAAGAAACAACTCCATCAGGACATAGAGGACATCAGATCTGAAATAATGTCTGAGGTAAAAGAAGACATGACAACAATAACGAAAGAATTGCTTAGCACATCTAAAGAAGACATGGGGAAAAAAAGAGGAGCATAGTAAATTAATGGAAACCTTGGATCAACAGTATAGGAAACAACAAGAATGCATAGAGCAGATTCAAACAGATGTCCAGGAAGTTAAAACTTCCACTGAAAGCTGGCAAAATCACTTGAACAAAGCTAAGGAAAGATTCTCAGATATTGAAGACAGCATTGCTGTGGATGACTGTGAAAGGAAGGGCCTTTAAAAAATAACAAGAAACCAAGAAATAACAATACAAGAGCTGCAAGATGAAGCAAAGAAAACAATGTAAGGGTGATAGGTATCAGTGAGACAGCAGGTATTAGCACAAGTGATATAAAAAAAATTTGTGGCAGTAATAGCAGAATATTTCCCAAGCATGGAAAAAGAATTGGACATCCAGGTAAGTAAAGCATATAGAACTCCAACTAGCTATAACCAAAATAAATCTACACCCAGACTATAGTGACCAAGATCCGAGACATTCAACAAAAGAACAGATTATTAAAATCTGTGAGAGAAAAGAAACAGATCACCTATAAAGGAAAGCCCATCAGAATCATGGCAGATTTCTCAGCACAAACCATCAAGTCAGGAAGAGCTTGGAGTGAAACATTGCAGCTCCTGAAAGAAAACAACTTCCAACCCAGACTGATCTGTCCTACAAAATTATCCTTCAGAATTAATGGAGAAATAAAATATTTCCACAATAAAGATCAACTGAAGAACTTCATGAGTGCCAACACAACCCTACAGAGTTCTAAAAGATATTCTCAAAAGGGACAAAAAAGACCACAACCTTAACAACAACAACAACCAAAAGGAAACACTAAGCAGAGCAAGCAATTAAACAGAGGGAAACAAGAGAAACCACCAGCAGGAAAACAACATGATGAAGATTAGCCAATTCATATCGCTCATAACCGTCAATGTAAACAGACTCAATTCACCAAGCAAAAGAAGTAGACAGGCAGATTGGATCAAGAAACAAAATCCAACAATATGCTGTGTACAGGAAATATATTTAACTCAAAAGGAAACTCAAAGAATGAAAATTAAAGGATGGAAAACAATCCTCCATGTGACAGGAACCCAGAAAAAAGCAGGAGTAGCTATTCTGTTTGCAGACAATTTAAACTTCAAACCAAGAACAATCCAAAGAGATAAAGAAGGTCACTACATACTTGTTAGGGGAAAACCACAAGAAGATGAGATAACAATCCTAAACATGTATGTACCAAATACCAGAGCAGCAAACTCCATAAGATAAATCTTAACAGACATGAAAACCCATATAATCAATAACACTATTGTAATAGGGGACTCAACACCACTTTGACACAGATAGGTCAACTGGACAAAAAATCAACAAAGAAATAACAGATCTGAATCAAAGCTGCAAACAAATGGACTTAGTAGATGTATATAGAGTGCTCCACCCAACAACATCAAAATACACATTTTCCTCAGCTGCACATGGGACTTCCTCTAAAATAGACCGCATTCTAGCCCACAGAGCATACCTATCTAAATACAAACGAATTGAAATTACCCCATGCATATTACCTGACCACAGTGCAATAAACTTGGAAGTAAATGTCAAAAGGAACTCCAAAAACTCCATAAACGCTTACAAATTAAATGACAACCTCCTAACAGCCAATAGGTCACAGAAGAAATTAAAGAAGAAATTTAAAAATACCTACAAACAAACAAAAATGTAGATACAACTTACCACAATCTGTGCAATGCAATGAAAGCAGTCCTCAAAGGGAAATTTATAGTGGTAAACACACACATAAGGAAAACAGAAAGAGAACAAATAAATAGCCTAAAACTGCACCTCAAACTTCTAGAAAAAGAAGAACAAGTCAATCCCAAAGCCCAAAGAGGGGAGGAGATTATAAAGCTTAGGGCAGAAATTAATGCAATTGAAATTAAGAAAACCCTATAAAAAATAAATGAATCAAAGAGTTGGATCTTTGAAAGAATAAATAAAACTGATAAACCCATAGCCAACCTTATCAAAAAAAGAAAGAACTCAAATTCATGCAATAAGGAATGAAAAGGATGAAATCACTACAGATTCTACAGAAATTCCGAAGATCATTAATGCCTACTTTGAAAATCTTTACTCCCATTGGATAGAAAACTCAGAAGAAATGGACAGATTCATAGATATGTATGAGCTACCAAGGCTGAGTCAAGAAAATATAAAAATCCTGAACAACCCAATATCAATTAATGAGATTGAAAATGTGACTAAAAACTTACTGACAAAGAAAAACCCAGGCCCTGATGGATTCACAGCACAATTTTACAAGAAATTCAGAGAAGATTTAATACCAACACTCCTCAAACTCTTCATTGAAATTGAAAAGGAAGCAATTCTCCCTAACTCATTTTTGGAGGCAAGTATTATACTGATACCAAAACCAGAGAAAGACACAACCAAGAAAGAGAGCTACAGATCAATCACCCTAATGAGTACAGATGCAAAGATACTCAATAAAATACTACCAAAAAGAATGCAGCAAATCATCAAGAAAGTTATACACTAGAAAATCCAACAAAGTTGGATTCATTCCAGGAATGCAGGGATGGTTCAATATTCATAAATCAATTAATGTTATACACCATATCAATAGAGCCAAAGAAAAAAACAATATGATCATCTCAATAGATGCAGGAAAAACTTTCGTCAAAGTCCAACATGTATTCATGATAAAAACTCCACAGAAAATAGGAATAGATGGACTTTACCTCAACCTGATCAAAGCCATCTTTGACAAACCAATAGCCAACATCATACTAAATGGACAAAAACTGAAAGCTTTTACTTTAAAATCAGGAACAAGACAAGGATGTCTGCTGTCACCACTCCTGTTCAGTATTGTGCTGGAAGCAGTAGCCAGAGAAATTACACAAGAGAGAGAAATAAAAGGAATAAGGATAGGAAAGGAAAAAGTAAAACTATCACTATTTACAGATGACATGATACTTTACATGGAAGACACCAAAAACTCTGCAAGTGGACTCCTGGAATTAATTGACAAATTCAGCCGTGTAGCTGGATACAAAGCCAACACCCAAAAACGAATAGCATTCCTATACACAAACAACAAACAGTCTGACAGAGAAATTAAAGAAACCATACCTTTTACAAAAGCATCCAGGAAATTGAAATATTTAGGAATCAATCTAAAAAAGAATGTAAAAGATTTATTCAATGAAAATTACAATACTCTGAAAAAAGAGATTGAGGAGGACTTCAATAAATGGAAAACCTTCCCCTGCTCATGTATAGGAAGAACCAACATTGTGAAAATGGCCATGTTACCAAAGTTATTGTACAGATTCAATGCAATTCTCATTAAATTACCACCAGCATACGTCACAGAGCTAGAGAAAACATGCCTCAAATTCATCTGGAACCAGAAGAGACCCACAATAGCAAAAGCAATCCTGGGCAACAAGGACAAGTCAGGTGGAATCACAATCCCTGACCTGAAATTATACTACAAAGCTACTGTAATAAAATCTACCTGGTACTGACTAAAAAACAGACCTGAGGATCAATGAAACAGACTGGAAGATGCAGCCATAACCACAAACACACTCAGCCACTTAATCTTTGACAAAGGGGCCAAACACACTCACTGGAAGAAAGGTAGCCTCTTCAATAAATGGTGCTGGAGAAATTGGCTTGACTCTTGCCAAAGACTGAAAATAGACCCAAGTCTATCACCATGCATCAAACTCAAGTCAAAATGGATCACAGACCTCAATATTAAAACAGAAACTCTAAATCTGTTGAAAGAGAAAGTAGGTAAAAATCTTGAAGACATAGGAGTAGGCAGAGAGTTCATGAATAAAAATCAAACTGCAAGGGAAACACCTCAAAGAATCAGTAACTGGGACCTCATCTTACTGAAAAGTTTTTGCACATCTAAATAAATCACCAGCAAGTGAAAAGAAAAACCACAAATTGGGGGAAAAAATCCTAGCTGGCTGTCCCTTGGACAAGGTCTTCTATCTAGAACATACAAAGAATTAAAAAACATGAACCTATGCAAATTCAAAGACCCAATCCACAAATGGGCAAATGAGATGAATACACACTTCTTAGAGAAAGAAATAATATATATGAGAAAATGTTCTACATCTTTAGTCATTCGAGAAATGCAAATAAAAACAACATTGAGATTTCATCTCACCCCAGTAAGTTTGGCCAGCATTATGAAATCATCCAATAACAAATGCTGGTAAGACTGTGGAGAAATAGGAACTCTTGTGCACTGTTGATGGGAATGCAGTCTGGTGGAACCGTTGTGGAGAGTGGTTTGGAAATTCCTCAGCAAACTAGGTCTAGAGGTCCCATTCATCCCAGCTATTTCCCCTTCTGTGTATTTTCCCAGAACACCTGAAAACATCATATCACCGTGATATATGTGCACCCACGTTTATAGCAGCACAATTTGTAATAGCTAAATTGTGGAAGCAACCCAAATGTCCAACCACAGAGGATAGGATAAAAAAACTGTGGCATTTTTATATAATGGAATATTACTCAGCTATAAAGAAAGACAAATTTGGGGCTTTTGTAGGCCAATGGTCACAATTAGACACCATACTCATAAGTGAAATAAATCAGAGGAACATAAGCAAGAAAAGTATTGTATCACTAGAGTAAGAACCTGAAAGTGGGAATATAAAATAGGAGGTATGAAGGGAATCTGATCATAAGTGAAGAGTAAGTGGGATGAGGGGCAGGAGAAAAGGAAGAAAGGGACAAATATGTATGTATATATGTATATGTATATGCAGGATGGCTAACATGGTTCCACTATTGACTTATGTCACTTTATGATAAGGAACAGTTATTGATTGGTTGTTTGATCAAGATTGTATATCAATATATATTTTCCTGAGCATGCACTTTGAAGTTATCAATATGTAATACAGCAACCATTGTTAATTCCCCTGTCACTTTGTTTATAATTCAATTTTGACTGTACAGTGCTTGTGCTACTTTGTGTCTCTTTGTTAATATTTTCCTTTTTCTTTTTTTTTTCTTTTTTTTACTTTAAAAAATAAAAAAAGAAATAAGCATAACACAACACTAAGCAATGTGGGGATGTTTCAGCAAGTTATGTGGAGAAATTTGCTTTCATTTTACACAGCTATCACATGATCAGTCACTAACATGTAAAGAGCCTTTGTATCAGTACATATGACACAACCTCCCCTCTGCTTTATTCAGAAGATCTCGTTGTAAGAAACGTATGTCAATTTCCACAATGCTTCTGCAGTCTTCAAGGAAGGGTTGCAACACATTCACACTATGTGCTTTGTACACATATCACCAATGGCAATGCATTGTTACTATGCCACAGTGTTACGAAGCACTTACAAGTGAGGCAATGCACCATTTGGCACAGTTCAGTGAAATAAGCACAACCCAACACTTAGCAGTGTATGGATGTTTCAGCAAGTTACGTGGAGAAAGTTGATTTTGTTGTACATGGGCATCACATGATCAGTCACTAACATGTAGAGAGCCTGTGTATCAGTACATGAGACACAAATTTCTCTCTGCTTTATTCAAAAGATCTTCTTGTAAGAAATGTACATCACTGTCTACAATGCTTTTGCAGTCCTTAAGGAAGGGTTGCAACACATTCACACTTTGCCTTTGGTACACATATTATTCATGGCAATGGAGTGTTACTATGCCACCGTGTTAGAATCATTTACTACTGATGCAATGAAACATGCTGCAGAGTTCCATGAAAAAAAGCACAAAACAACACTTAGCAGAGTGTGGATGTTTCAGCAAGTTATGTGCAGAAAGTTGATTTCATTTTTCAGCTGTATCACATGAGCACTCTGCAACATGTGAAGAACCTGGGTATCAGTACATGAGATGCAATGTCCCTCTGCTTTATTCCGAAGCTCTCCTTGTAAGAAACATATATCACTGTCCACCATGCTTCTGCAGTCTTCAAATGCTGCAACACACTCACACTTTGTGCTTTGTACACATAATAAAGAAATGATATGTTACTATGCCACAGTGTTAGCAAGCATTTACAAGTGACGCAATGTACCACTCTGCACAGTTCCATTAAATAAGCACAACACAGCACTGAGCAGTGTGTGTATGATTCATCAAGATATGTCCAGAAAGTTCATATCATTGTACATGGCATCATATGATCAACTCAGTAACATGTAAGGAGGCTTTGTATCAGTACATAAGACTATAAACTTCTCTCTGTGTCTTTCAGAAGATCTCCTTGTAGGAAATGTACATCAATTACCATAATGTTTCTGCAGTCTTCAAGGAAGAGTTGCAACACATTGATACTTTACACTTTGTACACATAATATTGAATGCAATGGAATGTTACTATGTCACAGGTAAAGACACCAAACAAACTCAATTGGAGAAGAAACTGAAAGAGTAAATAAATCTAGGATGTATGATAGACATTGTGAAATGAAAGGAAAATGCTCAAAATTAAAGGGCAACTGAGGTGTGGGAAAAGAAGGGAAAGAAGGGGAAATTATTTATATATGTATATACAGGATAGCTAACTGTACTACTGTCTTCTGTTGCTTTACTGAAAGGCACAGTTAATGACTACTTGTCTGATCAATATTGCATGTCATTTGTTTTCCTGAGAAACCACTTTGAAGATGTCAATATGTAGTACAACAACCATTGTTGATTTCCTACCACTTTGTCTCTAACTCTGTATTGTTTGTATTGTTCTTATACTGTTTTGTAAATGGATGTCTGTTTGTTAATATGTTTCCCTTCTTTTATTTTTAAAAGAAATTTTTCAAAAATTTAAGGATAATGAAAATAAAGCTGCCAATTCAGTGAGTGACAATGCACTTCTGCATTTCTGTGCATTTCTGAGGCAGATGTTTGTGTTTACACTATAGTTTACATAGGTTTTTATAATTGATGTTGTGTCTTAGGTTTTGTAAGCAAGTAAATAGCTGATGTGAAAATGTTAATGTCTATTCTAAGCATTCATTCCATATATGATATTGTATCTTATTGACATCATATTTTCCTGCTAAATGCATATTTTATAATATAGTAGGAAGCCTCTGATCAAACAGGAAGACAAGTGGGGTGAAAAGAATGGCCTGCCACATAGGAAAGGAAAATAATCACATGTGCTGCCAGTATGAGTGAGACGAGTGCACAGAACATGCAGTTGTCATGTGTGAAGACTGCCTTGGGTGTGACAGTTGAAGCAAAGCTTTTTTATAGTTTAAAGAGAAAAGAAAACAAAATAACAAAAACAAAAACAAAACACAAAACCCAATAAAAGCGATACAGAATTTCAAACCAAGATGATAGGAAATTAACAATGGTTGTTACAGTACATATTGTTATCTTCAATGAAGTTGCTCAGATTACCAGATTTAAGAATTCAAGGTTGATCAAACAATTAAGAAGAAGAAAAGATAATGAAAAAATTAGAAACAATACATTTTCACAAATCAAGATGATAGGAATTCAACAATGGTTGTTATATTGCATACTGTTGTCATCAAATTAGTTGTTCAGATTACGAGATCTAAGCATGAAAACTGGTAAAAGAGAGATTTAAGCATTAACTGGTCCTTTCAATAAACCAATAGACATCAGCGGTTCAATTATCCCACCTATCCCTGGACACACATATATACTTTTCCCTTCCTTCTTTCTTTTTTTTATTTTTATTTTTATTTTTTAAAAGTAAGAAAAAAACAACAATAATTTTTTTAAAAAGGAAAACATTAACAAAAAGACACAAAGCAGCATAAGACCAGTACAATCAAAATTGAATTACAGACACAGTGACAGGGAATCACTAATGGTTGCTGTACCACACATTGATAACTTCAAAGTGCATGTTTCTGAAATCACATATAGACATACAATCTTGATCAAACAATCATGAACTGTTCCTTACCATAAAGCGATATAAGTCAATAGTGGCACCAGATTAGCCATCTGCATATGCACACATAGATACATAGCTGTCCCTTTCTTCCCTTTCATTCTCCCCTCATCCCACCTGCTCCCTACCTTTGAGTAGATTCCCTTCACACCCCCCAATCCACATTCCCACCTTCAGATTCCTACACCAGTGATACAATACGCTGCCTGCACATGAACCTCCGATTTATTTCACTTATGAGTATGGTGTCCAATTGTGACCATTTGTCTACAAAGGCCCCAAATCTGTCCCTCTTCACAGCTGAGCAATATTCCATTATATAAAAATGCCGGATTTTCTTAATCCAGTGCTCTGTGGATGGACATTTGGGTTGCTTCCACAATTTAGCTGTTACAAATTGTACTGCTATAAACATGGGTGCACATATATCGCAGTGATATGATGCTTTCAGATCTTCTGGGAAAATACCCAGAAGAGGAATAGCTGGTTGAATGGGACCTCTAGACCAAGTTTGCTAAGGAATCTCCACAACGATCTCCACAGTGGTTTCACCAATCTGCTTTCCCACTAACAGTGCAGAAGAGTTCCTATTTCTCCACAGCCTCGCCAGCATTTGTTATTGCATGATTTCTTAATGCTGGCCAATCTCACTGGGGTGAGATGAAATCTCAATGTTGTTTTTATTTGCATTTCTCGAATGACTAAAGATGTAGAACATTTTCTCATATATTTATTTGCCATTTGTATTTCTCTATCTGAGAAGTGTGTATTCATCTCACATGCCCATTTCTGGATTGGGTCTTTGAATTTGCATAGGTTCATGTTTTTTCATTCTTTGTATGTTCAAGATAGAAGACTTTTGTCTGAGGGATAGCCAGCTAGGATTTTTTCCCAATTTGTGGGTTTTCTTTTTTACTCTGCTGGTGATTTCTTTAGATGTGCAAAAACTTTTCAGTAAGATGAGGTCCCAGCTATTGACTCTTTGGAATGTTTCCCTTGCAGTTTGATTTTTGTTCATGAATTCTCTGCCTACACCTATGTCTTCAAGATTTTTACCTGCTTTTTCTTCCAATAGTTTTAGAGTTTCTGTTTTCATATTGAGAGCTGTGATCCATTTTGACTTGATTTTGGTGCATGATGATAGACTTGGGTCTATTTTCAGTCTTTGGCAAGAGGCAAGCCAATTTTTCCAGCACCATTTATTAAACAGGCTATCTTTTTTCTGGTGAGTTTGTTTGGCCCCTTTGTCAAATATTAGGTGGCTGAGTGTGTCTGTGGTTATGGCTGCATCTTCCAGTCGGTTCCATTGATCCTCATGTCTGTTTTTTAGCCAGTATCAGGTTGATTTTATTAGAGTAGTTTTGTAGTATAATTTCAGGTCAGGGATTATGATTCCACCTGACTTGTCCTTGTTGCCCAGGATTGCTTTTGCTATTTGCTATGGTTGATACATTGTGTCAACTTGGGGAGTCTAGAGATTTAGCTGAGTAACTCAGGAGGAAGCTAAGATGCTTATTTTGTATACATGATGAGCCTCTGGAAGAGCAGTGCGTGGATATTGCGTGAGAGAGGCACATGCCCCCTGGGTAGGGGTAGCCTGTTTACAATGTAAGGGAAGAGGAGAGGCTGCTTGCAGTTATTCCTCTCTTTTGCTCTGGTTGTGCTCTGCTGCCATGAATGTTTGCCCTCTGCCATGTGCCACTCTGCCTCTGAAGCAGCCAAGTATGGACTGAAACCTCCACAAACTGTAAGCTAAATAAACTGTTCCTTTCTTCATTTTGGGTGTTGGGTATTTTGTCTCAGCAATGAGAGAAAAGTAACTGAGACATTATTCTGGGTCTCTTCTGGTTCCAGACGAATTTAAGGCATGTTTTTTTCTAGATCTGTGATGTATGCTAATGGTAGATCAATGGGAATTGCATTAAATCTGTATAACAATTTTGGTAGTATGGCCATTTTCACAATGTTGGTTCTTCCTAACCATGAGCAGGAATGTTTTTCCATTTGTTGAAATCCTCATCGATCGCTTTTTTCAGAGTACTGTAGTTTTCATTGAATAGATGTTTTACATTTTTTGTTAGATTGATTCCTAAATATTTCAATTTCTTGGATGCTGTTGTAAAAGATATGGTTTCCTTAATTTCTCTCTCAGACTGTTTGTTGTTTGTGTATAGGAATGCTATTGATTTTTGGGTGGTGAATTTGTATCCAGTTACTCTGCTGAATTTTCTATTAATTGAAGGAGTCTTCTTGTGGAGTTTTTGGGGTCTTCCATGTAAAGTATCATATCAGCTGAAAATAGTGATAGTTTTACTTCTTCCTTTCCTATCCTTCTTTCTTTTATTTCTCTATCTTGTCTAATTGCTCTGGTAATACTTCGAAAACTATGTTGAAAAGGAGTGGTGACAGTGAACATCCTTGTCTTGTTCTTCAGTTTAAAGTGAAAGCTTTCAGTTTTTGCCCATTTAGTATGATGTTGGCTGTTGGTTTGTCATAGATGGCTTTGATCAGATTGAGGTAAAAGCCATCTATTCCTATTTTTTCTAGGGTTTTTAACATGAATGCGTGTTGGACTTTATGGAAAGCTTTTTCCGCATCTAATGAGATGATCATGTGGTTTTTGTCTTTGACTCTACCGATATGATGTATTACATTAATACATTCACGAATATTGAACCATCCCTGCATTCCTGGAATAAATCCAACCTGAACATGATGTACAATTTTCCTTATGATTCGCTGCATTCTATTTGCTAGTATTTTATTGAATTTCTTTGCATCTATGTTCATTAGGGAGATTGGCCTATAGTTCTCTTTCTGGTTGGGTCCTTCTCTGGTTTGGGTATCAGTGTAATACTTGCCTCCAGAAATAAGTTAGGGAGAATTGGTTTCTTTTCAATTTCATCGAAGAGTTTGAGGAGTGTTGGCATTAAATCTTTGCTGAATGTTTTATAGAATTGTGCTGTGAATTCATCAGGGCCTGGGCTTTTCTTTTTTTTTTTTTTTTCTGGGCTTTTCTTTATCGGTCAGTTTTTAATGACATTTTCAATCTCATTAATTGATATTGGGTTGTTCAGGATTTTTGTATCTTCCTGATTCAATTTTTGTAGTTTGTACATTTCTAGGAATCTGCCCATTTCTTCTGAGTTTTCTGTCCTATGGGAGTAAATATTTTCAAAGTAGGTATTAATGATCTTTTGAATTTCTGTGGGATCTGTAGTGATTTCATCCTTTTCAGTCCTTATTGCAAGAATTTGAGTTCTTTCTTTTTTTTTGTTGAGTTTGGCTAGGGGTTTATCAATTGGATTTATACTTTCAGGGAACCAACTCTTCGATTCATTTATGTTTTGTAGTGTTTTCTTCATCTCAGTTGTATTAATTTCTGCCCTGAGTTTTATAATCTCCTTCTTTGGGCTTTTGATTTGGCTTGTTCTTCTTTTTCTAGACGTTTGAGGAGTAGCATTAGGCTATTTATTTACTCTCTTTCTGTTTTCTTTATATGTGAGTTCATTGGTATAAATTTCCCTCTGAGGACTGCTTTCATTGCATCCCACAGATTCCGGTAGGTTGCATTTGCATTTTCATTTGTTTGTAGGTATTTTTTAATTTCTTCTTTAATTTCTTGTGTGACCCATTGGTTATTCAGGAGGTTGTTGTTTAATTTCCAAATGTTTTGGGGGTTTTTGGAGTTCCCTTTGTTATTAATTTCTAATCTCATTGCACTGTGGTCAGATAATATGCCTGGGATAATATCAGTTCTTCTGCATTTAGGTAGGTATGCTCTATGGGCTAGAATGTGGTCTATTTTAGAGAAAGACCCATGTGCAGCTGAGAAAAATGTGTATTCTGATGTTGTGGGGTGGAACACTCTGTATACATCTACTAAGTCCATTTGTTTGCACCTTTGGTTCAGGTCTGTTATTTCTTTGCAGAGTTTTTGTCCAGTTGACCTGTCTCTTTGTGTGAAAGGGGTGTTTAGGTCCCCTATTACAATAGTGTTATTAATTATTTGGCTCTTCATGTCTGTTAAGATTTGACTTATAAAGTTTGGTGCTCCAGTATTTGGAGCATAAA
>PVLD010032448.1:0-14624 GCA_004027595.1 Dinomys branickii
GCAAATTCCCTACTATCTTATCTATAATTTGGTATTTCCTTTAATGTTTTTGTGTTAACTAATGTGAAGATAATTGTGTAATACAACATCCAGTTCTAATTCCCTACTATATTCTGTATAACTTTGTATTTTCTGTATTGTTTATGGCTTTTCTGGTTCATATGTCTCCATTCTTTTGTCTTTAAAATAAAATTAAAAATAAAATTAAAAAAAAAAAGAGATCCTCAAGAGTCAGAAGATGACCTCTGTTGTTTAATTAAGTGGTAGACATTTCAGAAAACTGAATATTTAAGTGCTATATCTTACTTCTCAGCACCTTTGTCTGACCCCACAAAGTCCACTGATGGCCTGATAGAGGACATCTTTTTCACTCCTGAAGGAGACTACCTAGTGTTCCACAGTTCCACTTAGGACTCCCCTTCCAGACCTTGAAGGGTGAAGGTGGCGTGGCCTTTTCTTCCTTACTGCCTTTTTTCAAGCTTCTTTCTAACCCTTTTGCGTGTTTGGAAATGGCACCCTAATCCAGCCTTAAAGAGGTCACGAGTCAGGCTGCACCCACAGACCTTTAGAAAGATAATGAATGTTTAGAAAGATAGTGTGATGGCATTCCCAAACCTTAATTTTTGATGTATTTCCACTCCTTGGTGACATGACACCAAGGCAGGCTGAATCTGAAAAGCTCGGCTGGTCCTACAGATGTAAAAAACTGTGAGAATTTTTTCTCCCCTTTATAAGATGGAACATAGCTATGTTGTCTGGTGACTTTTCTGTTATCTTGACTCTCCTTCCTTATCCAGTAGAGGATTCTGGTCAGTTCTAGGCCAGTGTGTGTGTGTGTGTGTGTGTGTGTGAGAGAGAGAGAGAGAGAGAGAGAGAGAGAGAGACAATCAATTATTTACAGTTTTTCATCTTTCTGCCAACTGATCCCTTCTGTAATGAAATGTATTATTATGGGCCTGAACGCTAACACTTTGTTTACTAGGTTGTTCTTCGTAATCTATCCTCAAATCTCTTTTGCTTAACACATCCTCTTAGAGTCAGGGTGATACATGGGTGTAAATGGGGAAGTTGGTTTGTGAGCTACTGAAAGACTTAGATATACAGACTAATATTTTTCTTGGTTCTGCCCAATATTTACATATTGTCAATATTTAAATCAGCCATTTGAAATTAGGGAAGGTGAAATTCCTCCAAGCACCCAAGGTAAAGTTAAAATATGTGCTTTGCAAGAGGAAACACTCACCTTCTTAATACCCACTAGTATCTTACCAAGGTCAGTCCCTCATATATGACTGAGATATTGTTGGCTGAGGTGTGTATCAACCTCTGTATTCATCAACAGATGAATGGATAAATAAAATGTGTACATATTCAATGGAATACTATTCAGCTTTAAACATGGAAAAGTCCTGCCACTTGCAACAAAGTGGATGAATCTGGAAGATAGTACACAGTACTAAGTGAAATAAATCAGACACAGAAAGAAAAGCACTGATATCATCTATAAGTGGAATCTAATAGTGCTGAATTCATAGCAGAGAGTATGTAACAATGGTTACCAGAGACGGGTGGGAAGGGGTAGGATGATAGGAAGGTGTTGGTCAAAAGGCACAAAATTTCTACTAGACAGGAAGAGTAGTCTTTGAGGTCTATTGTATAACAAGCTGAGGGCAGTCAATAATAATACATTCTATATTTTAAATAACTAAGAATAAGTTTCAAATGTCTTGCCATAAAAATGATGGGTTAGTGAGATAAAGGATATGTTAGTTAGCTTGATTTAACCAACCCATACTGGACACACATACCAAAATATTGTGTATCCATAAATGTTTAGTTATGATTTATCAACCAAAGGTAGTATTTATAATAAAAAGAGATTAGAGTATTATCAAATGAGAAGAACTTTACAGCTCATGTAAAAAATTGTTTTTCAAAAGTGGAAAAAGAGACTCTCCACATTTCAGTGACCTGTACAAACATTTGAGTTTGTGGTGGAATAGAATCAGAATACAGAACTTTCACTCCTATTGTAGCCCTTTCTACAGTGTGACTTGGGAAAGTTCTGCACAACTGGAAGGGACTGGGGTCTGGTGTTTGCCATACAGCAGGGAGAGCTGCAGTGGGGGCACAGTGAGCTACTGACAGTGGGTAGAGTGGGAAGCAAAGTCAGAGCCACTCCACCTATTAAGGCCAGGTTGTTCCCACACCACTGACAGGCTCTGTGCCTATGGATAGGAGATGTGGGGGTAGGAGTCAGTAGTATCCATTACAAAGGCACAGTCTGAGGGAATGGGAAATACAACCACACTGTATCTAGACAAGATTGTCAACATTGGAGACCCCTAGAGAAGTCACATCCGGGAGATCCATCTGACAAGGTACTTACCTGCCAAAGTAAGTAAATAAGACACGAGATAGCTAAAGACTAATTTTTCTCCCATTTTTGGTTTAGAACAGACCATTTTAGGGTCCTGTAGTAGAGATTCGGAATGATGATCTCAGAGTACAAAGAAAAGTGCTACTGAACATAGAACTGGATAAAGTCCCACCCTAATGTTTAGCACCGTAAAGTAACTTGTGGTACATTTTCTCATGTTGATATGAGAACTTCCATAGCTGTCCCATGAAGTAGGTCTGCCGTATGGATCTCAACTTTTAGACAAAAAAAGGGAACAAACTGGTCAATTTATCCAAGAAGATAAAATACTTAAAGACCAACTATGGCCTATGAGTCACAAATGGCATGTCCTTGAATCAAGATCTAGCCATGGCTAAATCATAGTTTCAGGTAGAGAAACTCCAGAAGTTCTAAAACACTCTGTTCCTCTGTTGTGTTTATGTTACTTAATAGCATCTGTGCTAAGGCATATTTCATCATGCAAATTCATTCTTTCTCAAAATTTTTTGAAACATCTGCATGATCATCCTGTTTCACAGGCTACACTTTTCAGTCAGCTCTGCCAGCTCCTCCCATTCTTCCAAGTCTCCTAGTGTTGGGCATTTTGAGTATTGACTGTTTCCTCCCCAGAGGATTCTACCCCAACACTGTACATCAGTTGTGTATCCAGGATTTCCACATTTTGTTTTCCAGTTGCAATTCCTTCCCCAATTCCAGTCTCATGCCTAGCTTTCTACTCAGTAGTTCTATGTGTATGATAAGCAGATGTTCAAATTTAACATGTTCCAGAAGACCTCTTGGCTCCGTAGCCAACTTCTGTCTCCCCGTCCTAACCCTCTCCTCCTTCCCCTCCCTGTGGTCTCCCCCTTGGGAAGTGGCACTGCTGTTCACCCTTGCTATGAAACTGAAAGACTTTGAGTATTCTTTTTCCTCACATGCCCACATTCAATCTGCCACCTAATCCTGTCACTTCTGCCTCCAAAAGGCACTGATCATGGTGCCCTCTTTCACCGCCTTCACTTCTGCCACTCTACCCAAGTTACCACCATCCTCCAGGGGGCCGGCCTTTTTAGGGTCTGTAGGATGCTACTTGTAGCCTTAGTGGTCTTTTTCCACACTGTAGCCAGAGTCACCTAATACTTGAGCCCTGTTACCTCCCTATTCCACAGCCTCCAGTCACTTCCCATCACTGGTGACATGAACACTCAGCATGCACGGAGGCCTCAGCTCTCTGTGACTCCCCCGACCCTGCCAGCGCTGTCCAGCTGCACTGCTGAATGTAGCTTCACTTTTGCCTTTTCACTTTCCTCTTGCACATCCCTTTCTGTCCCATGGACTCCTTTGGCAGGTGGCGAAGCCTACAGATCCTCTCTCTGAAGAAGGCATTTATTTTTATTTTTATTTATTTACTTATTTTTAGTTAATGTTTTATTTTTATTGGTACGTGTTTGCTGTACATAATGATTAAATTCCTTGTGGGGAGTCAGTATATGTACAAAACCCATCTTTTTCATCTCCTTCCTTGAAGAAGGTTTTTAAATATGTACAACGAAATGCATAAGGTCACAAATGACACAATAACCATGAGATGTGGCTCTTAGAATATTAACAAACACATTCATGTTGCAGTAACGCATGCACTTTGTTATGGTTTGTGTCTGCATGTCCCCCCAAATCCTCATGCAGTTATGGGGTGGCTTTTAGAGTTTATGACTGACCCATGATCCAATGCTGGGATTATGGGTGTGAGAGCTATACTCGCCCTAGGGCAGATAGTTTGCTGGGATTATGGGTGTGAGAGCTATACTGGCCCTAGGGTAGATAGTTTGTATGTGTAAGGGAGAGAAAGAGGCTGCTGGCTGCCATTCCTCCCTCCCTTCTTGCGCTTGTTGCTTTGCTGTGTACCACCGCCATGAACTGTAGCCCTCTGCCATGTGCCACTGTGCCTCTGAACCAGCCAAGTATGGACTGAAACCTCCAAAAACTGTAAGTTAAATAAACCTTTCCTTCCTTCATTTTGGATGTTGGGTATTTTATCTCAGCAACGAGAAAAAAGTAACCAAGACACACTTCTACAAATGTAATACGATGTAATAGAGTCTGAGTTTTATTGGTGGCAGGGCCACAGATGCTGTTGATACTGATGCAGATTGTTTGTCTACAGTCATTATGAGAACAAATGCTAAATTTCAGTTATTAGGCAATAAAAATAGAGTTTCTTTTTCACTCAAATTTGGGGATCCCTTGACTCTATCCATGGAGGCTAAATTAAGAGCCTCCACCCACCACACCAACTTTCTTCTTACCTCCAGAACTTCATACTTACTAGCCTCTCCTAGAATGTCCTTCCCCAGATCTCTGCAGAGCTCACCTTCACCTTGCCAAAACTCCTGTTTGAAGCTGGTTTTAGTCTATATTATGGAGGACATGGCACCCTCAGTTCACCCACCAGATGCATTCTCATTATTCTGCTCCCTCTCCTCACCTTATTTACCACTCCTTCAGGTCAAGTTGGTTTTTGTCTGCTTGTTTACTGGCTTCCTAAAGGTAAACTCCACTGTCTTCCTGTCTTTCCTTGAGAACAAGGTCCTCAATCTCTAGAAATGTGCCTGATGCAAGAAAGCACTTCGCAAATACTTATAGGACGAATGAATGGCAGTGAAAGGGTGAGCACAATTTAGATTTCCAGGTACATGAAGGTATCTCTTCTGGAAGGAGAGTTTAGGTCCAAATGCTGGTCAGTAGGGACAGACACGGTTCCACAGTGCTATGGCTTGTGTCTAGATGTCCCCTTAAAGCCTCATGTGCTCTGTGTGAAGCTTGGTGCTGGCTGGACCTGGTATATGTGATCCTGGATTAAGCATGTGCTACTAAATCAGTCCACTGATGGGAATCAACACGGCTGTGGTGTGGCTAGATGGATTTATTGAAGACAGAACCCCCGCCCTGGCATGGGTGGCACCACCCAAAAGGTTTGTAGCTTGTTTGGGATAAAAGGGCATGGTCGCTTTGCTTCTGTTCCTGCTGCTTGGTACTTGCTGCCTCCTGCCTGCTTTGCCATGGATTGTTTCTCTTCACTGACCGCTCTGCCATGCTGCCTTGCCTTGCAGCCTGCTGATTACAGAATGAAAAACCTCTACAAAGTGTGAGCTGAAATAAGTTCTTCTCATTTAACTTGAATTTCTAGGGCTGGGGATATAGCTCAGTGGAATAAGTGCTTGCCTAGCAAGCGCAGGGTCCTGAGTTCGATCCCCAGTACTGAAAAAAAAAAAAACCACAAAAAACAAAACAAACAAACAACAAAAAAAATAACTTGAATTTCTTTGTTCCCAACAATGATGAAAGTAACTAACACACATAGATTTTCAACATTTCTTAAAAATAAGACTTCTCACAGGAAGTGTTTCACATCTTATATTTTCTTAATATGGTTCCTGACACAGTATATATGCCCAGATGCCCACCAGAGAATTAAATGTGAAAGCCCCAGAAGTGTAACAAACTTCTATCATAATGAGCAATCTCTTGGTTTGACTACTTCACATTAAAGTATAACAAAACTACTCATAAAAATAACTATTTTCTTTTAAACTTATTCTTACCATTTTGAATTTGGCTGTCTCTAGGAAGGGACTTTCACTGAATTAATGTACTTCATTTAAAAGTGAATAACAGAAAGTAAATGCAACGGTTTATCCCATTATGTGGAGGCGCATCAGTTTTTTTCTTGTAAGTCACTGCAGAGCCTTGCAGATGCTGTTGTGCGTAGCAGTGTGGGGCTTCACAGCAGCATCCCATTAGTTATTAAGATGAATCTAGAGGTCAGGAAGGTAGACAGAGCTTCGCAGATGAGTGGTGTCATTCCTGCACACGTAAGGCTGGAGCAATATTCATGGGTGGGGTCAGAGCAGAAGCCAACATCATCTTCTAAGGGCCATGGAAGAAAAAAGCCAGGAAATAAGACCTGGAATCAGAAGTGCTAAATTGTTCAAGTACCTATCACTCAAGTTTAAACTGACATACTAGTTGCCTAACACATATTAATTAATATATATTAACATATATTGATTCTTGAAGAAAGGGGAGTAGAAGGGAAAACAGTGAGCATGCTTCAGCCTTTAAAAAATATAAAGACTTAAATATAAAACTAACAACACTAGAAAAATACTAACCATTTCTATTTGCAAATTATCTTATAAAAGCAAACACCTAAGTTGGCAAAATGCAGAGCTTGATAAAAAAAAGCTAGAAATACTAGGGCAAACCTTCACTGAATACAGAAATAACTTAGAGAGCTAAAAAAGAAAGTTTAAAAAAAAGCTGATTACATGTCAGCCAGTGCATGTGTCCCTGCTGGACCAAGAAATTATTGGTGTTCCTAGGGCATCTATTTATGTTAAGAAACCAAAACAAAATATATTTTTTTCAAACAACTGCATTTTGAGTAGAAAACTAAAACTGAGGTAAAGCAGAAATAAAGCAGTTTTGAAGCAAACAGGCACATGCATTTTACAAACTCATAGCAGCAAGACACAGAATAGACATAATATTTAACTGCATCTATGCAAATACTTTGACTAGTAATCTTTGGTAGAGAAGCTGATCATTGAGGATACTGTCAAATGGCAGGAAGTATAGATCTGAAGTGCATGCTGCTTGTTCCCGGGAAATTTCTTGAAACTTTTAAGCAAAACAAGTCTACTTAATCCATTTGGATTTGACTGAATGTGGTTGCCAGAGCTCCAGATTCCTGCCTGCTCAGCCCCTTGTCCTGGGTAAGCACCAACCACCTGTCTCTACACCTGTTTCAGGTGGCCCCTCAGCATCCTCTAGGTCTGCACAGGGTTCACTAGCCCCTTGATTAAAGAAGATATGGTGCCTGGGACTCTCAGAGCATTCGTTCATCTTGACATTTGCTTAGTGACTTGATCCAACATAAATGTATCTCCTTATTAACTGGAGGTACTTAAGCACCAAAACACAGTTGCTTGGCCCTGTCTCAGTTGTGGCTGCCGTATAATATTGCCAGGTACCATTTTAAGCTGTCTGAACAGTGGAGTCACAGCCACAGCCCAGTGGAGGGAGGAGAAGGGGCTTTGGTGGACATGGTCATACTTTCCAGGGGGCCACATGGGAAGTAAAGGAAGTGGGTGTCTAGGAAAAGAGCACACTGACATGTCCTAGCACCTTACAGCCTGTTTATGAGAGCAATTTGATAGAAGTTCTCTTCTTCCTAAAAGCTTATGTGATATAATCAATAATATCTTATGAAGACAACATAGTCTAACTTTAAAAACTATCAATAATACTAAAAAACAATTTTCCACCGAGCATGCTAGAGGGAAGGGTTGCTATCTGTGCTCACTACAGAATTTGATATTACAAAATTATGGTAATGTAAAAGATCAATTCATAGGTATGTAGCCAAAAAATAGTGAAAAGATATTTAGAGAGGAATGCTGGGCAGTAAAACAATGAAAATTATTGTGATATTTTTATGGATGCTGTCATGTTTTGTTATTGATAAATTTTGTAAATTTTTAAATGTACTGTGATTTCTTCCTTCATTCTAAACAAATATTCATTTTTTACCTGACTCTATATTTAGCATTTTATGTTGTTTTCATTAAAGTTAGTGCCAAAATTATACAAGCTGAAAGCTCCGCAAAGCCTGAAGTCTGAGCCTGCATACTGTGGAGGTCCACCAGGGCAGGCCACGGCTGATTCTCTGCTAGTGTCCCATTCTGCTGGAGTTTGTAGTTGATGGCAAGAACACCATGGATGTGGTCTTAAACCGTGGTTTTTAAACCACATTCACCACAAAGGCCAAGTCATAATCCCTCCCAAATGCCAGACAGACAGACCCTTTGGCATTAATTATCAGAATGAGCTCAGAAGAAGCAAACTACTGGTAGAGTAGAAATCTCACCTTGCATCTAAGATGGGATACACTCTGGGGCTGTCGCACCTACTAGGGTAAGCTTATAAGACTGATGAAGCATGAAGCACAGAGGAGACTTCTGGGAAAGAACTGACTCTAGAGGAAGCAGAAACCTTGTGTTAGTAGCTTGACTCTGTTATAAGTTTTATCATTAAAGGTAACACAAAGTGCAAGAATAGCACACAGTTTGTCACTAGTTTATGCTTTTGCTGTGTAGATAAACTTTCACCTTTAGATCTTACCACACACACAAGAAGATTCCTCTGGGTCTTTATAAAGAAGACCAGAGCACTGAGAATCTGAGAAAGCAACCTCCCTAAGGACTTATACAGGTTAAATGAACTGGGCCCAAAAGAGTATAACACAGACATTAAAGGACAACTTTAACATCATTTTATTTTTTGTACTGGGAATCAGACTCAGGACCTTGTGCTTGCTGGGCAGGCGTTGTGCTGCTGAGCTACATCCCTGGCCCCAAATTCAACATCTTGAGGGCTCCACTGCTTTCCACTGCTGCGGCATGAGATGTAGCACCAGCAGGTATCTGGTGAAGACACAGCATCAGTGGGTTGGTGGGTGCCTAGCTGGAGTAATTATCACAGTGAGCTTAGAAGAAGTGAACTACTAGCAGAGTAGAAATCCCACTTTGCCTCTAAGCTGGGGTACCTACTGGGGCTGTCGCAACCACGGGGGTAGGCTTATAAGACTGATTTGCATGAAGCACAGAGGAGTTGTTCATGAGTATAAGGAAATCTGGGGAAATACTTGGAGAACATGTTGTAAAGGCCTGAAGAGGTCCTGGCTTAACTGGCATGGGCATGAACAAGTGAAATTTCGTTTATTACCCTGACTGTGTTCCAGTTTCAGGTAGATGAGGCCTGGGAAAATGTTTGTAATGTCAGGGCAGGGCGCCAGGTTGAGGTCCTCAGAGGTAGCACAAACTTGCTTTGTAACTTTATTCCTGATTCCTGCTATATAAAAATATGGTACATGTGCCCGATGAATGATCACTCAGATAATCTGCTAGTTCTAGAATTCTCCGGTTCCAAATAAAAACCTCCGTGGGTCTTCCAGGGTGACAGCAAACAATTACGAGATGTTCTTTTTGGAGAAGTGAAAGTGTTAAGGTAGCGTAAGAACAGAGTGCTCCAGCAAATTTTCCCCTGAAAGTTTTTGCTAGTTTCTACAATGAGCCAATAAATACTGTCAAATGAGCAAACCAGAGTATAGATCCCCACACAGTGCAGTACTGAATATCTTTCAACACAGTAAGGCCCACGTCCCTTTGTCGGGGCTTAGGATTCAATGCAACATCTGGAAATTTGGAGAAGTAACTTACTGTGGCCGGTCAAGATTAGATGGACAAGGCGACGAGAGATTCGCAGCTCTTTAGAGGTAGCAGAATGAAACCATGAGAGCATACAGTGCTGCTTTCTGAAGACACACAGTCTCGCTTGGTAGTTTACCAGTTATGAGAGAGGGGATATTTTATATGACTATATTTCATTATAGATTTATTTTGTGGGGAGGGCACTGAAGGTGGAACCCAGGGCCTTTTCTCTGAGCTACAACCTTGGCCCTTTATTTTTATTTTTTATTTTGAGACACAGTCTCACTAAGTCTCTGAGTTGCTTACTCTGGGCTCACACTTGTGATCCTCCTGCTTTAGCTTCTTAGAGCGCTGAGATTAAAGGTGTCTACCACCATGGCCAGCTATCATGGATATTTATATGATCATATTTTATATAATTAAAAAGCAGAGTGTTACTGTCTTTGCATGATATATTCTTCCACAGTTGCTTTCTGAGAGGTGCTGATTCTTCATTTGAATTAACTGGGAAATTTGGTGTTTCTCCAAGGAAAGAATTACCAAATCTACAATGCATAAAACATAGGGACAGAGGGAAAAAATCCGACTTCAGATTCAAGTTAACGTTCTCTGTATCAGAAAGATTATATACAAATGGTTTCAGTCACACAAAGGCCTGGGCTCCCACAGCTTAGACAAGGTGACATATAATCGTACTGGGACCTGAAAAGTACCTACTGATTTCCAAATGAGCAATGTGAGGCACAGAATGAACAAGTGATCTCCCTCACTCTACATTTCTCAGGTGCTCAGTGTATGGGGCCACGGCAGACTGGAATTTAATGAACTTCATAGTCTCCCAAGAATATGAGATGCTATGGTGGGAAAGGTGGTTGTAGGGTGCTAGGACCGTAGAATAGTGTCAGTGATGTGCTGTGTGTCACCTGCCCATCCAGACATAGCTGCCCTTCTCTGTCCTCCTCATTCTGAATCAAAATTATTTTATTCCCAGTGTCAGTGGCATAGCGCCTGTCTGGCAAGCACAAGGTCCTGAGTTCAATTGCTGGTACCAAAAAAAAAATTATTTTATTAAGTTTTGTCACTGCAAGTCCCAGGAAAATAATAGTGGATGTTCTGGCTGGCTCTCTGCCTTGCCCACTGCCTTTTCCTCTCCTAAGATTGATTTTCTTTTTAAAAGTTGCTACCGAAAAGATGCTGATGGCTTTCCCAGAGGTAACCAGACAAGGCTGCAAACACTGGGAAAGCTCAAATGAATTTTCATATACTTTGGAAATGTTAGAAATGACAACAGGAAGTTAGAGAATTTCAAGGAAAATGAAAATCCTTAGTGAGTTTAGGAAAATGGCAGGCTGGAATTCTCCAATTTCTTGTTTCTCTGCTAAAATATAATGATTGCTAAAGGGAGTATGAACCAAAATATAGCACAGCCTCTTTCAAGATGATGACCTTGGGCAAGCAGGCACCTGCTGTGGAAAGGCCACAGGGAACAGCCAAAGAGCACTCACAGAAGACAAGGCAATCATACTCCACGGAGAAAAGCATACAGCAGGCTGCTTGCCTCAAGCACAGCCAGACTCACTGAACTCTGTTGAAGTTATCAAATGACAGTCCATGAACATGACCCATGATTCTGCACCCCAGATCATTCTGTGTCAGGGAAATATAAATTTAGTGTGGATGCAAACAAACAAACATGCTTTGAGCACCTTTACTACCTCCTGCTACATGCTCTTCCTGCTGAGGCCTTGCAGTCTACAGATACGTGGGTCCCTACCATTCACATCAACAGACCTTGTCTCTGACTTATTCTTATGTGCAATGCCATGTCCAAGAAGGAACAGACACAGAAGAATCAAACAAACTAATGTCTAGACCACTGGATCTCAGTCTTGGTTTCACATGTAAATAATTCATGGAACTTGATAGAAATGCCCATGCGTAGGTCCTTAAATCAAGTAACTCAGAATCTCAGGTTCAAACAGCAGCATTTGTGAAAAGTTGTTGCAGGTAGAAATATCTTCCAAATGAAAGAGTTAAGTCAGTGACTCCCAAACTTTGCTGAAATGCAAAACTTGTTTTAGTGTCAACTCTTTAGGAGTCTCACGTTCTGGTTGTATATTTGGGGGAAATTTAAAAGCCCAGCATCTGGACTGCACTTTGAATAAATTCAATCAGAATTTCTGGGTTTTTGAACCAGGCATTGATGTTTTAAAAATTTCTCAAAATTCTTTAAAAGTGTAGCCAACTTGGGCTAGGAACCAGTGAGTTTAATGATAATGATCTAACCTAAACAATAGTGTGTGTGTGTGTGTGTGTGTGTGTGTGTGTGTGTGTGTGTTGGGGAAGGGAGATACACGAATGAAAAAGTATTTTTCAAGTCAGGCAGAAGAACTTCATGGAGTTTGGCTAGAGCCTGGAGGGCAGCATTAACAAGTCTGGAGATAGAACATGTCAGCTGAAGCAGGGAGTCTGCATGGAACAGAGAAAGCAGGGTCAGAGCGGAAGGGCTTGCAGGGAGGAGGTCAAGGGACCAGCCAGTCCTCTCTGTGTGGCAGGTCTGCTTCCAGAGAAGAGGTGAAGGCACTAGCTTGGAACATACTACACCTGTTGGTATTAAAACAGTCCCTCCAAGATCCCTTCTCAGGCTGTGTACTCAAGCTTCATTCCCGTTACCACCTGTTTTTCCTTTCATTTCCTACTGGGAGAGAATGTGTTAGTCAAGGTGACATAAGTGTCCACACTGCTTACAAGTTCTTATTTCTCATTGAAAATTAATAAATTGTCATTTTTATTTATGTAGCAGTCTCTTGAGAGCTTGAGTGATGAGGATCTGTCCCTGAGAAACTGACCCACTCCAGCATGATGAAAAGTTGGATTTTCAAGCCTGCAAATCAATTTCCACAAAGTGGCACCATCTCCAAGTTCCTGGGACACAGCACAGAGCCTTTGTCATGAAAGTACACCACCAGCCTAGAAATTCTTGGCAGCCTGTGGACAGGGTTTTATTCTGCCATGTGTTACCAGCTTAGTGTTATGACATTATAGGCAATGAGAAGTGTAAAAATTTACATGTATCAGTGGCACTGCCCTTTCTGTATAATGCCAGCAAAGTCCTGAAGGACTTTATGCAGCAAAGTGTTCATTTTATAGGTGCATGGTTCTAGAGGGTCCCAGGGAAGGGATTGGTATGTGTGAGGCCTCAGGGAGAACTGGGAAGCTCAGATACTGATCTTTTACTGATCAATAATACAACCATGTTTTGATATTTTAAGAATGAGTGGATGTAGGCATACTGGTACAACAGCTGCATATCAGTCCTGTATTAGGTAGCAAATATTTGTTCATTAAAGTCTCCTTCCCAGGGCTGAGGGCATCCCTCCATCTGGTCTCCCACAAAACATCAAAGACCATGCAGCCCAGAGCTCTTTGACATCAGACCCATGAGAGACTGATTCAGCATGGTTTGACTTTCCACATGTATCCTAGGTGGCTGGGATATGCTGAGAACAAAGGGCCATGGGCGTGTCTTCTTTGTGGGATTAAGAGCACAGGGCTGCTTTAGCTTTGATTTAAGAAGTTGCAAAAAAAAGAATTAAAAAAAAAAAAAGGGCTGGGGATATAGTTCAGTGGAATAAGCGCTTGCCTAGCAAGTGCAGGGTGCTGAGTTCAATCCCCAGTACCGCAAAAAAAAAAAAAAGAATTTTAAGAAGTTGCAAAAGCCAGTATCTTTTGCAACTGTAAAACCCCTTTGACAAAATCATGATTCTGTACCATGTTCTGATACAAAAGCCCAAGACTCGCTAGTTTAACATCTCTGACAAGGCAGGCTAGCAGATGAGAATAAAACTTCTGATGCCCTTCAATGTGGAATCTAGTATGATTCCCCAACAAGACAACTGTCTAAGAACTGTCTCTCTAGCATTCTGACTGTCCCCTACATTTAATATTCTGAGACAAATTATTGCAGAGAGATGTCACTGGGTGAGGATGCTGAAGAACACTTGCTTACTGCCTCTCGGCTGCTTTGTCACTCTGATGGCAACTTGTCCAGGTCCCTCCTTAGGGTACAAGGAGATGGGGTGACCAATAAAACAGAGAGCTACAGGAGGTCTTTATGGTCAGTAATGTCATTACTGTGAGATGTGAACGCACATCAGTTCATAGTTCACGGTGTTAGCCAATTTCAGTGTTTTAGTCCTTTCTCCCTCTGCTTACTCTCTACCTGCTCCCCAACACCCACCCTCTTAAACTTTAGTGAAACACACAGTGTTCTGCTACTGAGAAACCTTGTCTAGAGGTTGAGAAGAAGTTGGTATTTCTCCTAAAATAGCTTATATTTTCACTAATACATACATTACTTCATAATTTCTTGGTGTATATGGTTAGAATGGGCCTTATTTGGTACTTGCTAATGACATAAATGCTTAAGCAGATGGATGGATACTGTCTGGTTATGATATCAGAATATATCTAGGACCACTCTGAAGATGAGCCCCAACAGCAAAACACTGGTTTCTAAGTCGCTATTTTGGTGTCATCTTGCATCTCAGAAAGCTCTTGGCTGAGAGAGAAATGAAAAAACAATTATTAGCCAAAAGAAAAAAATCTATATTTTGTGGGCCCAGAGTGAAATTGGCACATGAACTCGGGGCTGCCAGTGGACCCTCATGTCAGCCATTTCGGTGGGCAGAAGTGAGAATGTTATGAAACACCTTAATGAAAGGAAGTTGTTGGGTAGTAATTTTTTTTTTAATTTTATTTTAAAGACAAAAGAATGGAGACATATGAACCAGAAAAGCCATAAACAATACAGAAAATATAAAGTTATACAGAATATAGTAGGGAATTAGAACTGGATGTTGTATTACATAGTTATCTTCACATTAGTTAACACAAAAACATTAAAGGAAATACCAAATTATAGAGAAGATAGTAGGGAATTTGCACTGGAT
>PVLD010032449.1:0-14622 GCA_004027595.1 Dinomys branickii
TTTTCTCTCTTGTAATAGGAAATAAAATGACCTAAGTAGCTTCATGGGAAATAGTATCTACTCAGGACCTCGCTGATCTTTTTGAGAGTGTGATTTGTCTGCATTGAAAACTCAAACGGAAACTATTGGAAATTAAGAAGAGATAAAGCTCCTCTGATAATCTCTAAGTCTGCTTTATGTCCCACCTGTCTCACTAAATGACTGTGTGACTGGACAAGCCCCTTCCTCTTTCCTTTTTAAAGAAAGGATTAGTGCTCATCATTTGAAGGTGTGCCATAGCTCAGAGATTTAATGAGCTGGGATGAGCAACAACAAGAGTCCTTTCAATATTCTGAATAGTCGTTTCCCAGCAAGGGAGTACCTCAGCTCATTGTTTATAGGTGTTTGACCTCCAAGGAGTTGGAAAAGTACAATATTCTCCAAAGACCACAAATCCAGGGGCAATTCACAAGTGAAATTCTCCTGAGGAAAAGAAGCACAATCATGTTATACTAAAAATAATGACACACTAAGGATAGTGAAAATTTCAATGTACAGAATTAAAATTTTTGAGGGAAAGGAGAAAAGAAAGAAAGAAGGAAAGGAATATGTGTGCTTGTGTATGTGTGTGGGGGGGGGTGTATAGAAGGATAGCTAGGATAACTGTACTGCTTATTTCTTTCGATTTATTGAAAGGAACAGTAAATGCTTAAATTCTTTTTTCTTAACCAGTTTTCCATGCTTATATCTGGCAATCTTAACAACTAACTTGCTTTGTTGTTGTTGTTGTTGTTGTTTTTGTTTTTTGGTGCCAGAAGTTTGACATAGGACCTTGCACTTGCCAGGCATACAATTATGCCACTGAGCTATACCCATGGCTCCAAAAAAACTAATTTGAAGACAATAATATGCAATATAACAACCATTGTTGAATTTCTACAATTTTGTTTAGTGAAGCACTGCATCATTTCTAATGTTTTGTAAATTACTTTTTAGTCTCCTTAATTGTTTGATCCATCATGCATTCTTACATCTGGTAATCTGAGCAAATTTTTGTAGATAACAATATGTAATATAACAACCATTGTTAATTCCTATCATCTTGTTCTGAAATCCTGTATCACTTTTATTATTTTTCTGTTGTTTTGTTTTTGTCTTTGACATCATTTTGTTACTGGTATTTTTCCTTTAAAATAAAAAAAATTAAATTTTTAGCCTTCCTTTTTGGAATATCAGATTTTTGTGCCAAAGATGCAAATGGCTCCCATCTGAGATATTTGTGAGATTAATGCAGTAAACAGTTCTTACTAACTTCAGGGAGTAATGATTTTGTTCTCATCTAGGAGCTCTGCAAAGAGCATAGTTATTCCAACTTTTAATTTTTAGTGCTTTATGATGTTACAATTATGGTCAAGTATCATCTATTCTCCTAAAATAGCTAACAGAAGCAAAGATGATGCAGTTGTACTCTAATACGCATTTTGAGATTTTAATGAGTAGTCTATTACATATTTCCATTTTTAGGAAGATCTTTGGGTCATATAACAGACATATTATGGTTAACCAACACAATATTGAAGGAAAAGAACCAACAATATCTGACTTCAACATAGTAATTGTCATGGTTTGTGTCTAGATGTCCCCACAAAACCTCATGAAGTCATGGGATGGGCTTCTAGAGTTTTTTTATTGATCCAAGGTCCAGTGCTGGGATTCTGGGTGTTAGTACTGCACCCGCCCTGGGCCGAGGAGCCTGCATACACTGTAAGGGAGGGAAAGAGGCTGCTCTCTCTGCTCTTCCCCTTTCGTTCTTGTTGTTTTTGCTGTTTCCCGCAGCCATGAACTGTAGCCCCGTGCCTTGTGCCACTCTGCCTTGGAGCCAGCTGAGTATGAAGTGAAACCTCCATAGACTGTGAGCTAAATAAACCTTTCCTTCCTCGATTTTGGGCATTGGATATTTTGTCTCAGCAATGAGAGAAAAGAAACTGAGACAACTATAAAATTACTGTCATCAAGTTAGTGTGGTACTGGCAAATAGGTCCATGGAACACATGAAAAATAGAACATAGAGTCCAGACATAAATCCACAACAACTCCACGTGTATAGCTGTGCATAAGATGTGCACCTGGCAGATGACCATATGAGAAACATTTAATGTATCTCCTGGAATTTCAAATTAAAACAGCAGTAGAAAACCACCCCACAGCTATTAAACTGACTGAAATTCAAAAGATTTACTGCACCAAGCATGAGAGTGTGAAACAACAGGAACACTTTCATTGTTGGTGGAAATATAAAAAAGTACAACCACTTCTGAGTATACTGTAGGAATTTAACAAAAGCCAGCATGTCTTACAACTGGAGTGACCAGTCAAGCTCCTTGGGATTTACTAAAGTAGGATGAAAAATGATACCTACACACAAAAAGTATATCTGAAGTCTTTCCCATATTACAAAAACCAAGATTTTGATGAAAGCAGCATAACTTTAACAGGCAACTGAATGAACAAATTGCAGTACTTCCATACAATAACAACTGGTTTTTAAAATGAGCTGTCAAACCACAGAAAAAACACATGAAGAAAACTCAAAATCATTGTTCAATGAGAAATGTTAGTCTGAGGAAAAAATATATTACTGGGTTCAACCTTATTACTTTTTGGGAAAATTTAAAGCTGTATCATAATTTTAGGGCCAGCTTGGGCACCTGACTTTTCTTACACACATGAAGAGATAAAGAAGCCAATGTAAAATTGTGTAACTGAGACACCAGTTTTGCAGAATGGCAAATTTTTGAACACTTCCCAAGAGTGGGTCAAGAGTTTCCTGGCATGGTTGACCTCATGGACTAGAAGATGGAGCGTTTACATACAGATTCCAAGTCCCATCTAGCAAGGGACATCTGAAGGGGAGGAACTGCCCTGAAGTTATTGTTTGGCATCAACAGAGGTAGATAAAGTTTCAGGATAAGTGTGAAAATTTGATGCATTTTCTTCTTAAGATTGGAACTAAGGCAAAGATTTCTTTTTGCACTACTTCCATTAAATATCACACTAGAAAAAATAGAATTTCTATATGAATCGGCAATCCCACTTCTAGATCAATACTTAAAGGTATTGAAATTAGTGCACTGAAGAGTTGTCTACATTCCCATGCTTACTGTGGCTGACGTTTTAAAAACAGCATGTGGAATTAACCTAAGTGTCCATCAACAAATGAGTAAATAGAGGAGGAAATGTGGTGCATACACATAATGGAATATTATTCTCACTTTTAAGAAAAACAAAATACTCATTTCCAATCATATAGAGGAATGCAGACAACACTGTGTTAAGTGAAATGAGCTAGGCATATTGTACAGTTGAAAATTTCTAAGACAGTAGATATTTAATGTTTTCATCACAAAAAATGATAATTATCTGAAGGCAACTGATATGTTAATTAGCTTGGTTTTGTCAATAAATCAGAACAATGTGGTGTATACCACAAGAGTTTACACTTTTTGTTAATTAAAATGCATACACTTTTTTAATGGAAATAAGTAAACTTAAAGTATAGGTAATGATCCTATATCAATAAGGGTTCAGTAGTTGTAACTAATGTGGCATAAGATGTAAGTAACAGGGCAAAGCCAATACAGGTAAATGGGAACTATTTTGTGTTATGAGAATTTGTTGATAAATTTGAAACTGTTCTAAAAAATTTAAATTAAAAATGTGAAGATATTGTAGGCATTTTAAGGTGATATGCCACCAATGAAAAATGACCTTGAGCTTGGCCTGAACTAAATAATACATATGAGACTGAAATGAACACAGGAAATGGAACGGGATACAGAAATGTTTGGTACATTCGTCAAGCAATACTATTCTAGTCCAAGCTCTGTACCCCTCTGGAGTGTACATCAAACCAACAGAGATTAACATGTAAGTATTCAAATACATCCATCCTGTAATCAGTAACTGTGAAGAAGAAAAATAGCAGTATGTGAGAGAAAGATGGTATAGGACGTAATTCAGCTGGAATTGCAAAGATAACTTTCTGAGAAAATGACATTTAAGTTCTTGTAGCTTTTAAGATGGGTTTCTCTAGGCTAAATTCATGCATAGGTTACAGTGGTTACCAGAGATACGTTTATACAAAGGAGTAAGTCTATAGTTTTGTTTAGAGAAATCATGTAACTCTACTGTATATGAAATAATCATACTCAGCTAGGACTTTTGGTGGTTCATAGCTATTATAATAATCAGTTGATGGAGAATGTTTCCCAGGAACAGCCATTTAGAGTTGTTACTCTTTCTCCTATCTTTCCTCTTGTAAAGGCTTGAATGAAGTACACACTAGGTGTGGAAATAGCTGTGAATAAAGTCTAGAAAAAGCAACCTGAATAAACTGAAAGTCAAGCAGAGACGCTTAAACACCTACACCATCAGCAGCAGCAACATCAAAAAAAAAAAAAAGAAAGAAAGAAAACAAACAGGCAAGCAAACCAAAAAATGAACCAAAAGCAACCTAAAAGCTCAACTTTTAGGTTGAGCTCTTTTGTGTTTGTGTGTTTTGTTTTGTTTTTTTATTTTAAAAAGAATAAAACAATTAGAAATGATAAAGAATTTCAAAAAACTAGACAATAGGAATTGAACAATGGCTGTGTGTTGCATATTGTTGTCTTCAAAGTAGTTGGGTGGAGATCTTTTATAACTTTTTTGCTGAAGTCCAATGTCAAAGAAATTTGCTCTATGCCTGCATGGGTGAGAGGAGTTTCTTACCCTGGGTGGGAGTAGGGTGTGTCAGGCTTGACTGTTCTGATTTCATCCAAGACATCATTCTGCCACGTTTTATCACATTGACTCACTAGACGTCAAATCTGTTGAACATATTTTATTTCTCAGGTCACATTTGGTTTCAAGGGGTGAGAAAAGCTTCAGCAAGTCCATGATTTTCAGTGAGATATAAAAGCTTTAGTGATTTCTCATTCAAAAGTTATCACACATGAGCTTTGATTTACTATAGGAGTAACTTCATGCTAATATTAAAAGAAGATGTGTTTAAAAAACAGTTAAAAATAAATTATGCTGATTCTTAAAGAATTCTCCAAACTTAGACACAATCTACTAGACCTAAAAATAAAAAAGTTGTGTGTAGCATTTGAATTGATTAATAAGTGACAACTATCTTGGATATATAATGGTTTCATATAGCAAATTTTAGGACAAATAAATATAAAATAATCCAGGTCCTATTAGTTAGTGGTGCTCCCCAGGAACTAAAACAGTGACTATGAGCCACATATGCAAGACCAATGTGGAGATTATAGTCCATAAAGAACTGAGCAATAATTAGGCAGTTATTATAAAGCTAGATTACTAGAAGGCAACTGGCCATAGCATGATATGTATGTGGATCAATAACAGATTTTAAAGTGTGCTTAGTTTTCATTAAATCAGAGATAGAGGAAATAACTTAAACAAAATATAAGATGGATTATGGTGGGAAAAATACTCATCTAGGCTAAGAGAGAGAAAGCTAATAATTACAGGATAATAATCATAGTATTGATATGATCCATGTGATTTTTTCCAGATTAATTGTGAGCATAAATCCCCGCTGGAAGGTGGTATTTTCATTATGCTAAGCACTATGAAGAAACATATGTAAGAAAATGGAGAAAGGGATGCAGGTGGACTTCATGATATGTACATCCACACCATCCTCTGTTAGTTCTTCCAGTCTGTGTCTGAGTTTTATTTATGAGATGACCTAGAGAGAAATAGCATTACAGGGGTCATGATAGTAAGAAATAAAGTCAACAGAATCCCTACAAATAAAGACAAATTTTGACAGACAAAAATGACTTATCAATTCATACAGTAGAATATTTAAAGATTTGGATCTCATGATGTACATGAGAAATATCCTCCATAGTACTTTAGTTCACAGGAATATCCTCTGCTCTAATATTTTTTTTCACAGCAACACTGACATCTTTATTCGTCAAGCTGTAGATCCGGGGATTCAGCATGGGGACAACAATCGTATAGAACACAGAGGACATTTTCCCTTGGTGCATGGAGCTGTCCGATGCGGGCTGCAGGTACATGAATGCGGCAGGACCAAAGAAGACGGCAACAGCTGAGATGTGGGAGCTGCAGGTGCTGAAGGCTTTGGACCTGCCCGCAGTGGAGCGAATGCGGAGGATGCTGGCTATGATGAATGTGTAAGAAGTGAGAAAGGTCAGACTGGGGGTAAGGATATTGATGCCACTAAAGACTAGTATCAATAATTCATTGATGTAAGTACTAAAACAAGAGAGTTTTAGGATGCAAATAAGATCACAGAAATAGTGGTTGATCACCTTCAACTTGCAGAAGTGAACCCTAACCATTGCAACCTGTACGAACTGATGCACAAACCACCCCTATTATATACACTCCTAAAATTGAGGAAAACCATGCCTGATGAGATATAATGATGATGTAAAGCAAGGGACGACAGATGGCAACATAACAATCCTATGCCATGGCAGCCAACATGCGACACTCTGAGATCCAAAAAGGAGGAAGAAGTAAAGTTGAGTCATGCACTTGAGGTAAGAGGTGATATTCTTCTCTGTCACAAAGTTGACCAGTATCATGAGGGTAACAGCAGTGGAATGGCAGAGGTCAATGAAGGACAGACTGCTGAGGAGATAGTACATGGGGGTGTGCAGCTGAGAACTGAGCCCGATCAGGGTGATCATGCCCAGGTTCCCCACCACTATGAACACGTAGATTGCCAGCAAGAGTAGAAAGAGTGTCAGCTGGAGCTCTGGCTGCTCTGAGACCCCGGCCAAGATGAATTCCATGACTATGGAATGGTTTCTGGTTTTCATCCCTTCGGTGCAGTTCTTCAGTGGGAGAGAAAAAGACAGTTGATGGTAGGACATGATTGTTCTACCCCTTTAGGAGTATGGTACCCCTCAGTTTCTATATGATCATTTCAGTTTGGATCAATTTATTTAAGCAGAATTTGCCTCAGTTTCATGTCTATTAATCTGCCTTTTCAAATATAATAATGATTTTATATGATAATTTACCTATATGAATAATAATTCAAAATCTTCAGAGTGTCTATGTTATACTTTGAACATTTCATTGATTTCAAGCCAATATATCTCACTTGACATTTGCAAACTTGACCATTGAGAGAAGTCTATATAGATGAATGGAAGTAATTGAGAACTGAGGAAACAAGACCGATAGGCCATCCCCTTCAACAGACAGAAACAAAGTTTTGGTAGGAGTGAACAGAGATCGTATTATGTTGAAATTTTCTTTTTTCATATAATATCAAGAAATTAATGTTCTTACATAAAATCTGCCCTTCACATATTATTAAAATGAATCAACACATGCAATAATCATTGTACAACTCTATCAGGCTGCAGCAGCCCACACAGCTATTTGTGGATCACGTACCAAGCATCCGTGGATTGCTTTGAGGGAAGCACGGGTCACTTAATATCTAAGTTTTGAAGTCAAAATTACTGTGTTTACTTTCGGAGTTGGGGCAGTGATCTTTGATGATAAGGTGGAATGTATTTGAGTAAAAACAGTTTATTGTATCAGAGATTTCTCAGTATAGTTGATCATTAGAGTCTCCCAGGGAGGGTATTTTATTTAAAAATGATGCAGGAAATGCATATAGAAATGTACATATTTGTAAATGAGAGCTGGGGATATAACTCAGTGGAATAAGCGCCTGCCTGTAAATGAAAACTAAAGTTTCTGAATTGCTTCCATTGGCCCTGTTCCACTAAGACAATTTAATCTGTAGAATAGGGCCATTTTGTTTTTCAGTTCTCCTGGAGATTACCTCCACAGCTCTAAATAATTTGTTCACATTGAAAAACAAATAATTTTGTATTAACCCAGTTCATTGATTCCCATTTTCCTTTTAATTGGCTCTTCCTGTGATGTCCCAGTTTAACTCAAGAGCCTGGGCTCAAGTCATCCTCCAGTCCCAGTCTGTGAAGAACTGGGTCTACAGTCATAAACAACTACCTGAGACCTATAAGACTAATGGCAACACAAAGATTTTCTCATCTGAATCACCAGTAATAGACATATCTGGCACATCAAAGGATGTTTAAAAACTAATTTAGAAATCAATCAATAAATAAATACAGGGACATTTGCTCAGGTTTTCACAATGGTTATTTCTGGACCTTATCAACAGCCTCACATCACAAGCATAGAGTGAATGAACTCACATTTTTCTCTGAAGCCTTAACGTCAAATTGCATTTTTACCTTGCTCTCTTTAACAGGAAGGGAAATGGCACAAATGCTGCCAGTGAGAGTCACAGGGCCCAGACTTCGGTGACAGGGGAGCAGTGAAGGTACAGTGCAGCTCAGTCTCAGAACAGTTAATATTATTTGTAGCACAAGTCAGAGTCTCCAATTTCAACTTTCACAGTCACTTAACAGTCTGTTTACTGTGCTCTGAAGGTGTGCCCTGGGTTTAAGGAAGCCAGGCACCAAATATCACAGAGACAAATATGCTCCAAGATTTTCATTTAGATGAAGCTCCTGGGAATGGGGAAAATTACCAGTTAAAATTTCCCAGTTGCCTACTTTTTCTTCAAGTGGTTTCTTGTGAATTCTAAACTTGTTAATCAACAAGAAAGACTCCTATATACATACCAACCATGAACTTTCTAAAATATGTGTCCTGAACTAGTGAGTCTGAGTAGGTTTTGAGACTGCATTTCTTATAAGTTCCTAGCTGCTGTCACAGGTTCATAGCCACGTTGAGGTTGGCATCTTATATTTTCAATTTATTTATTGTGTGTTTGTGTGTGTGTCTGTGTGTGTGTGTGTTGCTGGGGATCAAAGCCCGGGCCTTATACGTGCATGGTAAGAACTCTACCACTGATCCACACCCTCAACCCCTAACAGTTTTACAGGAAGAAGCCACCTTCTAATAAGGTACATCTTACTAGCAGTTGAGTTGGTGATTTTAAAATCATAAATGAAATTGCATGTTGTTCTCAGTGTATTATCAATGATTTTCCCAATACCAAGGAATCATCTTCACTCATTAATAATTTGAATAATCACATGAAGTGATAGAATGCCATATGTTTAGCTCGTGGACTTCACCACTATGACCAAGGCAGCAGTGGGCTATGATTAATCTATGTTAACTTGATTTCATCGTTGAAGTGGTACATGTCAGAGCTACTTAAATTCACAAAATATGAAAAGAGTTTCACAAAATAAACCCTAAGTATCTTTGTTGATCAATGTCTCCTGTCTTTATGAATTTATATGTATTGTCTTTAGGAATTTATATATGTTGGTATAAAAATTAAACTTAATATTTACATTAGTGGAGCTCATATGAGATACAATGGCAAACTTCAGTTTGCTTCAATTCTAGTCAACAATGTGATGCAGCTTTTTAGAAGAGAGTATATATTATCTTTAGTCATCATGTGCAAAATAATGAATTTTAGGAAAAGATGTGCATAGTCATAATAGTTAAAATAATAAGACTAATATGTTCAGTTTGCAATGTTATATGATGTACAGAAAAACAAAAATTTCTGAAAAAAATATTCTGAAATCATCATTTGAGGAGTACTTGAAAGAACTGATGTTAATTTAGTGAACAAAGATATAATTCATTTAATACACTATAATCATCATCAATGTTTAGCATATTATTGTGTTTTTTTAGGTTTTTTTACTAGTACATGTTTGCAGTACATAGTGTGTCCATTCCTCATATGGAGTTTGTCCACATGTACAGCACTTCTTAATCTCTTTTTTCATCCCCCTTCCTGTCTCTCTTTTTTCCTTATATCACTCCATAGCCTTCCCACTTGAGAGAGCCCCACCTCCCTAGCTGACAGAGTCATGTATTTTGCTCTTTATTTATACTTTGGGTATCTCATATAAAAGAAACAAAACAGCATTTCAGCTTGTGCCTCATTCACTTGACTTTACATTACGGTGTCAAGCTGCATCCATTTCCTGACAAAGACCCATATCTTTCCTTATGGCAGAGTAACTCATTGTATATAAGCATCACATGTTCTTTATCGATTCATCTGTTGATGGATTTGTGGGCTACTTCCAAGATTTAGGTACTATGGATTATGCATAGTACATATGTATATGTCACTGTAACATGATGTCTTTGGTTGGGTTCTTTTTTTTTTTCTTTACATAAAAAACTCATATAATACAAACTGGTAAAAACATATGAAGACATACCTTGTTTCACAGCAAAATGGTTACCAGTAGGTACAACTGGGAATTGAAGTGGTTACCTTAATCTGTGTTACTTACTTACAATAAAATACATTAGAGCCCATCCACTGCATGGTCACTACTATAATATTTCACAAGGTAGAAATGCTAACATGAAATTGTGTTGCTTTAGACAATCCTATGTTCAAATCTCAGCTGTAACTCACACTTACTATGTGACTAGAAAAAATACTTTCACTTTGCATCTGATCAATAAAGATGGAGATATTTTCTTTCAAAAATTAGAATGATGTTTGAGTGATGTTTGCAAAGCATTTAGCACTTTCTTGCTCTTTGTAAGAGCTTAGTAAATGTGACACTTTTTTTCTTTGAAAACCACAGTGTTTTTCTCTGAAATATCTACCACTTGCCCAATATTTTCCTTTCCAAAAAAAGCAATAGTAGTGGAATTTATCTCTGTATCTATTTCTGTAGTTCCTTTCTGCATTAATACCCATTAACACAGATAAATTCAAAATATTTTTACTCAATATCAACCTAACAATCATCATTTTTTCCTGATCTCAAATAAAGAGCAAACCAATCTTTCTGTCTTTGAAGGATTTGTGTAATCTCCAAATGAAGCATTTAAAGTATATTTCATGTCTCATCAAATATCCCATGCTCTGGCTAATCTACAATAAGACATTCAGAAGGCTCTCAGTTTTGTCTCCTCTTTGACCTTTCTAATTCTCCAACCATTCTATCCTGTGAAACACTACTTAACATTTAAAGAGCAGGTACAAAACATTTAACAAGACGGCTATTTATGTAACCATGAATACATTTCTCAAGTTGGTGTTGAGTACTTATTTAATTTTCTATTGTCATGAATTATTGACTTTTTGTTTCACACTAGACTCTAAATCCACCCATGTCTGCCAGTGTCTAACATATGGAAAGTCTCAATAAATGAGTTAAACAGAATTTGTGAAAGTAGTTTAGAGATAAGTTATTGTCAACTCAATTTATAAAACCAAAGATATCTGTTTGAGTTTAAATGAGAAAGTAGAGTGTATCACCTGTAATATTCAAGGACATGCTAAATGTAAGGGAATCTGTCATCATCAGGCACTATGACTATGGGAATGAGGGCAGGTAGAGATGTATAGATTATTATGTGAATCACTGTGTGCCCTGGCAGGTGTTATGGATGATATATTGTGTCAATTTGAGCAGTCTAGAGGCTTGGCTAATTGACTCAACAGTTCCACATCCTGGGGTGAAAAGGACATGCTCTTTCTGCTCTTGGATGTTGTTCATTGTATCAGTGTGAGAAGTTCAGAAGATAAACTAAGTGACTGAGCAGGGGGCCCCAGTCCTTGTTTCGTGTTCATCCTGAGTTTGTGCAAGAGGAGGGCATAAAGATTAGGTGAGTGCTATACTTGCCTGGAGGGTGCATACTTTGCTTACAATATAAGGGAGGAAAAGAGGCTTGTTCCCCCTTTTTGCTCTTGCTGCTTTTACTGTTTTCTGCTGCCATTAACTGTTGCCCTCTGCCATGTGCCACCCTGCCTTGGAGCCAGCTGATTTTTCACTAAAACCTCCACAAACTGTGAGTTAAGTAAATCTTTACATCCTTAATTCTTGGTGTCAGGTATTTTGTCTCAGCAAGAGAGAAAAGTAATTAAGACAGTGGGAAAGGTCAAATAGAGGATTTTAAGGTTTAAAAAATCAAAGATTAGAACATAGATGTAGCTCTTCTTGTTCCTACAAAATTATATAAAGTTTCTTTACAATGTAGGAATAAGGGCTGCTGAGAATTTTGGAAGAGAATACTGAGTATTAACCTTTAAATGTTCTTTGAGGTTGATGAGATCATGGTTTAAAAGTTTGCTGTAGAATTATACTGAGTCATTGTATTAATATCTCATAAAGCTAATGCTCCAGAACTGCTAGCCCTCTATGAAGATTGGCTGGATATGATGCTATATTTACATCATAAAAATTCAAATGAACACTAGGTATACAAAGTAAGAAAATATTGTAAGTGCAAGAATGACTTCCTGCCAGAATCATGTCCTCAAATTTTCAGTTATTTGGAAAAGAAACAGAGTTTTCCTTTATCTCTATTGTTTGCTAATACTCAATATTCGATATAACTATGAATTCTTTGTTTTGCTGACTATGCACTAGAGATTAGAACATGCCAGATATTTTTGGGGCCCCAGAATGATTAATGTAACTAAAATTCAGTTTCAATACATATGCAAAATACCAGCAAACTTAATGGAATAGCACACTAAAAAGATCCTACATGGTCAAGTGGAATTGATCTTAGAAATGCAAGGATAGTTCAATATATGCAAATCAATAAATGTAATACCACCTCAACAGAATCAATGGCAAATACATATAATCTTCTTAATACACACAGAAAAGGTATTTGATAAAATTCAATGTAATTTTACTTCTTCTAAAATAAAAATGCTGAACAATTTAAGAATAGGAAGAACATAGCTCAACAAAATAAACACTGTGCAACATAAAGGTAAAAACAAAACTCAGTGTGATCCAGTACATGTAAGTGAGATCAGGAACTATTTCTCTTTCTGTGTATAGTCAATTTAACTCGATATAACACCATCTTCCAGGGCCATCTCTATGATCACAGATGGCAGCATTTGTTTTTAAAGGCTGAATAGTATTCTGTTATGTGCAGACAGTGCAGCTCTTTATCTATTCATCAGATGATGGACTATTCTGTTTCTATTCCCTGACTACCATGAAGAGTGTTGCGGTGAACATCTGAGTGCAGATGCCTCTTTGACACACAGATTCAATTTCCAGAGTGAATGTGAAAAGCTCATCTTGCAGATTGAAATTCAATATACTCGTTGAGAGCTTACACAGAAATCATGACAATACTGAAATCATGCTCCTATGTTCACTAACTAAGAGAAAAGCAAGGAATCTGGCACAACCCTGAGTATAAGTGGATGTTCTCTACCATACTGGGACAAGAAGTTTATTGATGTGAGGGAAAGAAAAGAATAAAACTTTAAATGGTTACCTCAAGGAGCAGGAGAAGTGAAGAATCACAGCAGCAAGCAGCATAGGCTAAAACTAAATGAAGCAATTTTTCTGACAGAAGAGAGAGTTTTAATGTGAAAAAGGATTTTCTGGGGGAAGGATATTAAGTCTCTATAGCCTAGAGAGCTATATTTTTCTAAGAGAGATTCTGGCATATTGATTTCTCTAATTATCTTACAGTATGCTGGTCACAATAAATAAGCCAATAACTTAGAGAAATCATTTACCCAACTTCAAATGCAAAAGTATTAGGTTAATAATAGTATTTTCCTAGGCTCTAATTTAGAGAACTCATGACTGAGTGTCTTCTCGAGAAAAGAGGCACAACCCCTTTGGTATAATGAGCTGGGCTATAGGAGAAGTTTTTAGAATTCCTAGGCTCCAGACAAGTAAAGCTATGGCCCATTCACCTGCCTTTTCTACAACTAAATCTGTGGAGAAACCACCATTTGGATGACCAGAAGCCTGAGAGCAAACAAGAATAGATAAAGTAAGCTGCACTTCCCAAAATATAATGAAAACAACCTGACTAGTCCTAGATAAATAAAGGACAGGTGTTTCTTTTGGAGCTAGTAACACAGGTTACTGTATCTAATAATGCAGTGTACTTTGACTCCCTTTTTAAAGTTAACTTTATTTCACCGAAAATCTACATAAGAGACTTTTATTAACAGCAGTACAAGATATGTTTTTATTATGTTCTGGGTACAGAGAATTGTCTTGGTTTAGATTGGGCTACTTAGATTTCCTTTATCACTTTGGTATCAAATTTGCTATGTCAGCTTTTTAGGTGCCAAATACACTTGTTATTTTTAACCTTTATAAACCACATGACAGAAAATCAAGAAACAATCATTCTGTTGAGGTCATGATTAATTAACTGAGAAATCATGTGTTCACAATTATCCCACTTGTACCGAGATTTGCCATGGAAGGGTCTCAGGACTGAAATTTCTAAAGCTTTGCCTATCGTAAGTCACACAGCTATTTTAGCGATTCTTGAAGGATTCACCAAAATTAAATTTAAGGGGTTCTAACTATAAAATTTAAATTTGCTTAAATTTGATTTAATCTGTTTTGAAGTATAGGTAGTTCCTGGGAGATGTTACTGCGACCTGGAAGAGGTTAATGAATGCGGATAGCATGGGATGCAGTCAGCTTTCATTGAAACACTTCATAAGTGTACAGTAAGGAATTTACCAAGGATGTGGTAGTAGGTAGGAAGTGTTCTATGTTCTGGAAGTGTGACAGTGAGCTGTAGGTACCAAGGGAACCTACATGGAGATCTCAGTCCTGTGTGATTTGACTAAAAAAA
>PVLD010032450.1:0-14623 GCA_004027595.1 Dinomys branickii
AAATTTGCATGTCTGTATATGGGTCCATACATCTACAATTCGAAGATATCAATGGATAAAGCAACAACTACTGTTGAGACCATATCACCTTGTCTATAGATTAGTTGTGATTGTACTATTTTCTATGATAATGGGTGTCTGTTTGTCAATATGTTTTTGTACTTTTATGTTTCTAAAATAAAAAAAAAAAAAAAAGATTGTAGTTACCCAGAAGAGGGAGTAGTGGGGGTAAAAGGTAAGCATCTTGAGACCACATTCATGAGTGAAATAACCCAGACTCACATGCATAATTGTATTATCTCCCTAGTATAAGAACCTGAAAGAGTAAATAGAATGTAAAAGTACAATGGATATTGTGAGAGGGAAAGAAACCGCTCAAAAGGAAAGAGTGACTGGGTTGAGGGAAAAGAGAAAAGAAAGAAAGTAGGGAAAAATATGAATATATATACACAGGATAGCTAAGATGATTGCACTGCTAATTTCTATTGTGGTACCGAAAGGAACATTTAATGTTTAATTGCTTGATCAATGTTACAGGCCTATATTTGCTTATCTAAGTAAACAATTTGAAGATACCAGTATGTAATGTAACAACTACTGTTAATTTCCTATCACTTTGTCTGAAATTCTGTATTGCTTTTGTTATTTTATGTTGTTTCATTTATGTCTGTGTGTCTGTTTTGGCTCTTTTATCTTTAAAATAAAAAAAGAATAGACATAGAATCAATGGAAAACAGTACAGTGCAAGTGTGTGTATAGTCAATTTATTTTCAAGAAAGATGCAAGATAATTCAATGGAGAAGTCATTATCTTTTCAGCAAATATTCTTGAACAACTGGAAAAAAGAACATCAAACTTTCTTTCACATGATATGTAAAAATTACCTGGAAAAAGGTAATGAACTCCAATAGAAAAGTAAAATCTATTAGTGTACCACTAGAAAATAGGTGAAAAATTTTTGTAATTTGAGCAGAAAGGAAAAAATGTCTTAGATAAGATATAAAAGACATGAACCACAGAAGAAAAAAAAAACCCACTAAACTTTTAATTAAAGTTCAAACTTTTAATTAAAGTTCAACACACTCTGATAAAATGAGAAGTAAATCACAAATTCAGGGAGAATATTTGCAGTCCATGTATTTAACCAATAATGTGTATCCAAAAATAAAATGAACTTTTACAGTTCAATAATAAGTGGACAAACAATAGCATAGAAGAAACATTCTTAAGATTTCAGTGAAATTTTACAAAAGAAGACATAGAAAGAGTAAATGCATTAGCAAGATATTTAACATCATTAGTAACTAGAAGAATGCAAATAAAAATCACAAGAAGATATAATTTCAGATCCATAAGTATGTTATGGGAAAAGAAAACAGCGTCAAATTTGATTGATGATATGAAGTCCCTAAAACTCTCTTATACCACTTCTAAGAATATACTGTAAAGTATTAGATTTGCTTCAGGAAACAGTTTGTCAGTTTTTTAAAAACCTAAATATGTATTGACCAAAAGATCCAGAAATTCCATTCACATGTATTTACTCAAGAGACATAAAAAGTACTGTTCTCTGAAAGGTTTGTACAATAATATTCAGGGAAGTTTTAGTTTAAAAAAATCAATTCTAGGTATAATCTTCATATTCTTCAACTGGCCAGTGGATAAACAAAGTTTTATAGCTTATCTATGCAATAGGGAAGCATTTGGCAACAAGAAAAGGAATGAGACACTCCCTGACATATACAATTGCACAAGTGAATTTCAACAACATTATGTTGAGCAAATGAAGCCAGACTCACAAGCCAGTGTACACTGTAATTCTTCTATATGAAATTCTAGACAGACGAAGCTAATCTACATCGACCAAGAGAAAAGTCAGAGGGTGAAGGGAACAGATATTAGATTAGAAAATGATATCAAAAGGGTACAGGACAAATGTTTGAGGTCACGGAAAGCTTTAAATCTCATCCTAGTAGAGGATATACAATTTTATACACTTGTCAACATCATCAAATATATACATTTATCTAGCACCCTTAAAAATGATAAGTTATTTTACATAAATTATACCTAACCAAGTTTAATTAATAAAAAAGAAATATGGGTAATTTTTATAATAATATATTTACTTTTAATAATAAAAATAATGACTTTCAATAATAGTAATATTTATAATGAAAATATCATAAATACATTTATAATATGCTTTCATAAAGATCTTCATTTGAAATTCACAATAATTCTGTAGGCAGGCATCTGTACTATTACAAACACAAATCACATAACTGAAATTTGAAGAGTTTAATTAGTTTTTTAATAGTCACACATTAGTAAAATGTAAATTAAAATTTGAACCTGGGTTCATTTAATCCAAATCATTGAAGAAAACTCTCAACATAAAATTGAACCTCTTTCCAAATGTCTTTCCAATAAAATTTTTATGTAGTACCACTAAAGATAGGTAGCACAATAAGGAAGAAATGTTTCATAAAGTTATATGTAAATAGAGAAGGTTAGGTAAATGAAAAAGAACATATAGGCATAGAATTAGAAAAAGTTACATATAAAAGTACTTATGCTCGCATTTGAAAACAGTAGTTTCCTTAGGTTGACCAATGACAAAGCCTTGCAGTTTTGTATATCATATTTCAAGATTATGTAGAAGCACAGTATGTCTTGAGAGCACCTTGCTTACATTTGCAAACCCCATTCCCTAGTCTTGTATATACACATGGTCCTAATGTTTGCCCTGATCCCACTGCTCTGCTGCTCCCTACCTGGAATCTCATAAACTGCCTTTTGTCTGAAATTAAGCCTCAGTCACTGTGTTTCACAGCATCCCTTGCCCAAATAGGCTCATCTAAACTAATATCAGAGGAAAAATAACAATATAACCCATTCATTCTGACATTTCATTGCTATCGTAGACATGAGCAAGAAGTTCTGGATAGTGAAGTCTCCATTTGTCCAGCTCCCTGAGTGAAGTGATGGAAAGCAAAGCCCCACTGGCTCCCAAAATTAGTGTGAATGTGTGTGGATTAAACCCTTTGTTGTTTGTTTTAAGTGACTGAGTGGGGGCCTGTTTGCTATGACTAACTATAATCTGACCTAAACTAATAACACAATTAAATTCCAAGACGTTTTATTTCCTTCACAACTTATTTAACATTTCCTAAGATTGACAGCTACAAAATATTGACATAAACACCCTTTTTAAGGTTCCTTCCCCACTGGCACCTCAAAAGAGATTATTAAATTAAATGTGTTGTAGAAACAGGTGTAAGCCTGCACATAGCACTTCCTTCCATTGGAAGAATCATCCAATATAGGATGATTTCGTTCCAATACAGGCTTCTGTACATTCTCCAAGAACCCAAGTAAATTTTGCTTCTTTTACTTTTCTTACCTGCAAGTTCTCAAGAGCCTTAGATCCGCGCTATGTATGTTCTACCTCCTAAGGCCCTTAGCATCATCCACTAATATTTAATTTAAAGATGGATATTGTAGTCAACATTGAGGAAGTCAGGGGTTTCCTCCCAGTCTCCTCTAACTTTGCTTAAATCCTTGATTAAACAACAGACTCAGTTAAAAGAAGATAATCTTCCCCATAAGAAGAAATGGGTCCCCTGGACCCAGAAAGGATCTGAAATGAGAATTGAGGCCCTCAGATAGAGCAAACAAGACCTCTCCTGCAGGTAAGGCTCAGAGGGCCACCATGGTGCAGTTGGAGAAAGAGGGGGAAGAGAAGGAAGGAGTCACCGCTCCAAACACACCCTCAGCCTGCTCCCTCATTCTGGCACTTACAGCTTCAGGCCTGTGCTCATGGGAGCCTCCCGACTTGGCGAGGGGAGAGCAGAGTTCCAAGAGCTGGTCCAAAACCAGAGAGGAGAAAGCACAGCCTGGAAAAGAGGCAACAGTGGTCGGGAGGTGTCAAGACCAGTGTGAGGATGAGAACTTACAACAGGCACTAAAACAGAGTCCCCACTCTGCAGCAATCTTTCTAATCAGTGCCCTGAGGCAAGGCAAAGTTAAAGCAACCAGTACACAGCCCACCACACCCAGCTCTACTCTTGCCCCAAGGCTGTGGCCTCCTGCCTCTCCACTGTGTGAGCAACTACCAGCAGAGAGCAGCAGAGAGAAGCAGTGAGCAACAGCAGCAACCCCAGGGCCACAGCAATTCCCAGGGGTCCAGGCAAAGAACAAATGGGAACTGGAGCACAATAAGACAGACCTGCAGATGGAGGTGGACCACATGGCCCCATGCCCTTCTCACTCCAACACCAAGCAGGAAGCATGAGCTGAGTTACCAGGCTTCAGCTCCCACCCTGAATGCCATCTCTGAGCACCTTGAGTCTTGGTGACCCTAGCCTTCAACATGTGTTCCTGACAGCAACAGGCTGAGTCCAAGGGCTTCAGGACTCAATCTAAACTACTAATATCAGCACCAAGAGGGACTTCATATTGCTTGCATATATGAGCCTTGTGTGAACCCAAAGCAACAAATTACACTAAAAAGCAGCAGTCCTGGAGTCCAAGAGACAACAACATACTCTACACAGCAGACCTGAGAAAACCCTCCAATTCTCTCCTAGAACTAATAGCTAAACTTAGTACACACCCTGGACTACCACAGTGAGTACAGGTGGGGGAGACCTCACACCACTTGTGCCCAGCAGTGTAAGTGTGCCCAATGCCCAACTGCAAGGGGTGGGGAGCAGCAGCACTGGAGATCAGGAGGTAGGAGGAGGTGAAGACCTGGCAATAGGGTGCAGACTTGGTTCTCTAGCTGGGTGGGGACAGCCTCCAAAGAGTCATAGGTGGCCTGCAGGGAGACACTAGTGGCCTATGAGGGGCCCTGGGGGCCTTGACAGGGAGGTCAGCAGCCTGAGGAGAGAGGGGGCTCCCTCTGGGCTACATGAGAACCCTGCAGACCTGGACAGGGTCCCTGGAAGCATGGCAGTGGGGCGGAACCGAGCAGTCCTCAGAAGTGACCCCATGGACCTGACTGAGCCCCAGGGATCACCTTGCCAGACCAGAACCTGGTGGTCTGCTGGGGCTACCCTGAGGACTCGAGTGGGCCTTGAGCCAGAGCCTGGCAGTTTGCTGGGTAATCCCACCTCCTTGACTAGACCCCCAGTGGCCTCGAGGGCTTGTTAATGGGGGCTTGACCATAGTGAACCTGGTTCCCTGCCTATCTACTGTCTTTGAGGATGGGTGCTTTTCCACCTCCTGCCATAACAATTTGTGTACACCGATGTTACAGCATAATTTGAAGCAGCCATGTCTCTTCCCAATGCGAGAGCTCAAGGGAGTAAATAAACCAAAAAGTACAGTTATTATCAGAGGGAAGAGGACTGGGTGGTGGAACAACAGAGATGAGGGTAGAGAAAAATGATTAATGAAACGAGCCATCATTTGTATAACTGCATAAAAAATGTGAAGATAACATTATGTAATGCAGCATCCAATGCTAATTCCCTACTATTTTCTCTATAAGTTGGTATTTCCTTTATTGTTTTTTGTGTTAACAAATGTAAAGATAACATTATGTAAACTACAGCATCCAGTGCTAATTCCCTACCATCTTCTCTATCATTTTGTATTTCCTGTATTGTTTTCGTGTTATTCTGGTTTATATGTTTCCATTCTTCTTTCTTTAAAATAAAAATAAATAAATAAATAAATAAAATGAAAAGAAGAACGTGAACATTTTGTTCAGAGATTGCTCTGTAAGTTAGCCCTGTTTTTAACTTTTAAGGAATTGCCCGTATGTTTGCTCCATCTGCCCAGCTCCACTCCTTGTTTGTCAAGGACAGATTGTTTTATGTTGTAGGCATTTATAGCCTTTTACAGTGCTTTTACATTAGTCAACTAAAATAATTTTAGCCAATATATTTGGGAGATATATTCAGTAGTCTTCTAATGTAGGCAAAACTGGTCTTGCCATTTTTCTTACCTTCTCATCTCTTTTGTCATCATTTTTCCTTGCCCATAATCTCTTATTTATCATTTTAGTGCCTAAACATAAAACTAATTTCTCTTCTTTCTTACGTGAAATGTTACCATCCCATTTTTAAGACATCTCTCATTGTCTATGGCAGTATCTGAGTAATGAGATTTGTGACACAGGAAACCCTCCTCTGTGAAGTAATGCATATTTGGAAATTATTTTTGCATTCAAAAGACTCTTTGTATACTAAAACACTCCCTTAAATTTGTTGTTGCTTGTGGAAATTCTGATAATGATTTATCCATTGTTAACTGCCCCTTGATTCATCCTTATGATAACCAAGGTAATTTGAAGAAATAAACATTGCCTCTGGAGTTCAGATTAACCAGTACCTTCATTCCTACTTGATAACTGAAATAATACCAACAACTTGCTGACAGATGTAGCTGCTGTGAAATAATCTTTGGCCATATTCCCAGCTAGCAAAAACAAAAGAAACCTACAAATTTGATACTGATAAATTGTCAATATAACTCCCCCAAAAGTTGACATTTTTACTTTCAACCCATTGAGTATAATTCCATCAAATACTACAACTACTATTACCCACCTTTGCAGGTTTGGTTTTGTTTTATTGAAAATCACAATAGTCCTAATTTCACTCAGCAGAGACTTTGTGGTCCTGGAGAAAGTATATGTCTGAAACACAACTAATTTCCCCAGAGTCTCCTGATGCTCTAGAAAACCCCTGTAGATTAGAAATCGTGCCAGCTACTTCAGCCAGGAATAACACAACATAATGAAAACCAAAGAAAAGTTCTTTAGATGGTTTGCTTTAAAATGTGTCATGGTTATTTCACCCAACACATACGTTTCTGCTGGAATAAAGAACCTTTATTATATTAATATTACCTTCCGTACAGAAAGCAAATAGGCTCCTACTCAGATAGAAGGATGAAAATTAGTACTCTTATGTTGCCTACAGGGGCCTCAAACTTGCAATCACTCTGCCTCAGCCCCTCAGAGTCCCGGGAATGCAGGTGTCACATTTATTCTTTTACACATAATATTTATTGCATATCAAAATTTTCCATGTGCTACTCTAGATGAGTTTTACCAAATATATATTTTCAAGATAAAAATGGAGTGGTAATTCAAATATCAATTGTGTACAGTCAATTATGGTTCTATCAATTATTTTCTTCTATCTAATTAAACTCTATAACATTTTGATATGCATACCCCTAGATATATAATTACCTAAGTCAAATAAATAACATATATATCACCTCACAATTACCTTCTTATTGTGTGGTAAGAGCACCAAAATTATTCTCTGAGCAAATTCTTTCTATGTGATATAATATCATTAGATCTGCTAATTTATTAACCTACATAGCTGTATATCCAAACCCTTTCTGCAACATCTCTCCGTTCCTCTACTAACTTCAACCTTGCCCCTAAAACCACCATTCTCTTGTTTCTTTTTTTTAGTTCTTTAACTCATATGTAAAGATCTAAAAATTATACATATGAATGGAATACCAAGTCAAGTTTATCTTTCTTCGTGGCAGAGTATACTCCATTGTGTGTAATACAATATTTTCTTTATCCACTCACCTTTTGATGGACATAGAGGCCAGGATTTAGTTATTATGAATTGTGCCACTAGAAATGCGAGCACATTTGCATCATCATGATATGAGGATGTTATGTCTTCCAGGAAAAAGGGGAGTAGCTGGATCAAGTGGAATTCCTAGTTTTAGTTTTTGAGGCATCTCCGTATTAATTTCCATAGTGGTTATAAATGTTTACATTCCCACCAACAAAGTATAAGGGTTCCTTTTCCGCATAGCCTCTCCAGCATTTATTATATTTGACTTCTTAATGATGGTCATTTTATTTTAGGCAAAATAAAATCTCAAGGTTGTTTTAATTTGCATTTCTCTAATGCTCATGATGTTAATTTCTCCATCTGTTTATTGGTCATTCATATTTCTTTTTTTGTGAAGTGTGTATTCATTTCACCTGCCTATTTTCTATAGTTTCTTCTATTTGGGGGGGGGGTTCTTTTTTTTTAGTGCTTTCTATATTGCAAATATTATTCTTCTATCTGAGGAAAAACTGCAAAATCGTTTCCCATTCTTCAGGGTTTTTCTTTTTCACACTGTTTCTGTTGCTGTGAAGAGGCTTTTTAATTTGATATGATCCCACTTGTTGATTCTTTGTACTATTTCCTGTACAACCGGGGTTCCGTTGAGAAAGTCCTTCCCTACATCTACGACTTCAATAATTTTATCCATTTTATCTTCGGCTGGTCAAGTGTTTCTATTTTAACACTTGGTTCTTTGATACATTTCGATTTTAGTTTGGTACCTAGTGATAGATACAGGTCTAGCTTCAATCTTCTACATGTGAATAGCCAGTTTCCCAACACTATTTATTGAAGAAGGTATCTTTCCTTCGGTGTATGTTTCTGGCACTTTCACCAAAGATCAAATAGTTGAATGTGCTTGGGGTTGTTTCTGCATCTTCCATGCTGTTTTATTGATCCCCATGTCTGTTTTTGTGCCAGTACCATGCTGTTACTGTGTAACATCAAGTGCACAACTTTGATGTATGTCCCTTGCTTTGCTCTTACTAGTAAAGTTTGCTTCACTCTTATCATCCAAGTTTCTGGGTCTCTTCTGGTTTGATATGAATTTTATGGCTTCTCTAGTGATACAAAGGCTATCGTGATTAGGACTGCATTAAATCTGTTTATAAATTTTGGAAGCATGATTGTTTTGACTATATTGGTTCTGCCTATCCAGGAACAGAGGAATATCTTTGCATTTTCTGAAGTCTTTGATGTATTTTTTTTATTCAGCAACCTTTCATTTTCATTGTAGAGGTCTCCCACTTCTTTAGCTAGAGTAATTCCTAAGTATTTAACTTTTCTTGGTGCTTCGGTGAATGGTGTTTTTTCTAATTTCTTTCTCAGTGGGTTCAATATTAGCATACAGGAAGGCTACTGATTTCAGTGTGTTGATTTTATATTCTGTGACATTACTGAATTTGATTATTAATTCTAAGAATCTTTTGGCGGAATTTTGGGGTCTTTTTTGTAGAGGATCATGTCATCTGCAAATAATGATATTTTGACTTCTTCCTTTACTATACGTAGCCTTTATTTTTCTTTTTCTTGCCTAATTAACTCTTTTTTGGGACCAGGAATCAAATTCAGTACCTTGTGCTTGCCAGGCAGGTACTTGTACCACTGAGCTACATCCCTGGCCAATGTCCTCATTACTCTTGCCAATGTTTTGAGTTCTATATTGAATGGAAATGGTAATAGTGGACATCTCTTGTTCTTGATTTTATAGAGAAAACATTCAGTATTTCCCCTTTAGTGTGATTTTTGCAGCAAGTTTGTCATCAATAGTTTTTCTTATTGAGATAAGATCTTCCTGTACCTATTTTCTTCAGTATTTTTAAATCACAAACTGATGTTGGAATTTGTCAAAGGCTTCTTCTGTATCCAATGAGATGATCATGTGATTTTTTTTTGGCCTTTCTTCTCTTTTCATGATGTATTACATTTATTTATTTGGATATGTTGAGCCATCTGTACCTTACAGGGATGAAGCCCATTTTGTCATGATGTATGATCTAGTTGATGATTCATTGAATTTTGTTTACCAATATCTGGTTGTGGGTTTTTGTATCTGTATTCAGTAAAAAAATGGGCCTATCAATCTCTTTTGTGATTGAATCTTTATCTGGTTTTGGAGTCAGGGTAATTCTATCATCCCAGAAGTTTTTCTGTAACCTCTCCTTTTCAATTTCATTACAGAGCTTGAGAGCATTGACATTAGAACTTTCCTGAAGGCTTTATGGAGTTCAGCAGTGAATCCATCTGGACTGCAGCTTTTTCTTATTTGGGAGGCTTCTTTTTCATCATAATTTCAGTTATTTTCCCTTCATTGTATTATTCAGAGCTTTTAAATCTTTTTAGTTCAGTTTTAGTAATTAATATGTATGTAGGGATCTATTCTTTTTTTCTGTATTCTCTAATTTATGGGCATATGGGTTTGTGAAAAAAATTTTAACAATGCTTTGATTTTTACAATGTTCATTGAGATTTCACATTTTTTATTTTATATTAAAGAGAAAAATAATACAGGATTCCAAAATAAGATGATAGGAAATTAACAATGGTTATTATATTACATAGTGTTGGTTTCAAAGTCATTGCTCATATTACAAGATACAGACATGCAAAATTGATCAAACAATATAAGCACTAACTGTTCCTTTCAATGAACTAATATAAAACACTAGTACAATTATCTTAGCTATCTTGTATATATATACATATCCTTTCTTTTTTCCATTCCTTGTTTTCTCTTTTCTTCCATCCTAGTTGTTCTTTACTTTTGAAGAAATCACCAACAAAGTGAAAAATCCCTTTAATTTAGAAAAAGTTTTATCCAGCTGTTCCTCCAACAAAGGATTTCTATCTAGAACATATAAGGAATTTTAAAAAACCATCAGGCCTCCCAAATTCAAAGATCGACTCCAAACATGGGCATCTGAGATGAATACACACTTCACAGATGAAGAAATACCAATGGCAAATAAATATATATAAAAAAAGTTCAACATAATTGGTCATTTGAGAAATGCAAATTAAGACAAAACTGAGATTCCATTTCACTCCAGAAAGAATGGCTATAACTAAGAAATCAACCAATAACAAATGCTGGCAGGGCTGTGGGAAAAAATGAACTATTTTCATTTTTAAAGTCATTGATTTGGGTCTTTTCTCTCCTTTTTCTGGTGAGATTGGTTAGCAATTTGTGTATTTTGTTTATTCTTTCAAAGAATCAGCTCTGATTTATTGTTTCTTTGTATTGTTTTCTTGGTCTCAATTTTATTGACTTCTGTTCTAATGTTTGTAATTTTCTTCTTTGTACTGGCTTTCAGTTTGGATTGTTCCTGCTTTTTTAAGATAATGCATTTTTAAAAATTTTTCTCACACCATATTTGTAATCATATGTTGTTTATTTTTGATATGTGATGAGAATGGCACTTCAGTCTCGAGGGATTTCCTCCTCAAACCCTAATTCCAAAATCTCATCAGGAGACAAGCATCACACAAATCCAAAGTTGGGATTCTTAAATAAAATGAAAAAAATTAGAGGGAAGTCTGAGAAACTGTTGTAGCAAACAGGAATCTAAGGAGATACGGTGTAATGATTTACTGCAATATGGTATCTTGGGTGAGAGACAGGAATAGAAAGAAGGCTCTAAGTAAAAGCTAAGAAATCCAAACAAAATGACAAAATGTGCACTTTGGTTATAATAACATAGAAATATAAGTTCATTAATTGTAACAGATTGTCATAGTAATATAAGATGTTAATAATAGGTAAACGGGAACACGATACTATGTGAAAATTTTCTGTGAAACTACTCTAAAACAAACCCTTTTTTTAAAAAAATAATTTTTAAAAATGATTTGTCATACATTAATTAGATGTTGACTCCAATTACCACCGCTATTCCAAGTATAGTCAGCTACTGGAGCAAATTAGCATTATTGCTGGCATCTGAGAATGTGATTTCTATATATGCTATTAAACAGTTGTTTTGAAGTTTACCTAAAGGAAGATGATACAAGTGGATGTTAAACGGATAGATATGGAAGGTGGGTGGACTCCATTTCATTTTCTGCAATATGAGAGCCATGAATTCACTTATAAGTAGAGAGTTTGTGATGTTACATTAAATAAAATCCTAAATTTAAACAGTAAAACCATGTTCTGAAAACTCAATAATATGAAATGAAATCATGTTTTCAATTATATTTCTCAAAATCTCTTAAGATTGAGATTTCCAAATGTTGAAATTTCACTGACAAGATGTCTGTATTTGATTAGAATTCCCAAAATGTATTAAGTGGAGTGGTGATTCACAGTATTTTTTTTACTGCTGTGTCTAGTGGGCACTCTGAACTGGCAGCAACCACATTCCTCCCAGAATTCAGCTTCAACAGTGTGTGCCTACAGCAGCGTGGCACCCATTTCCTGATTGCCTGGTTGCAGGGAGAGCCACATGGTGCTCACAGAGCATGCTCATCTAGTACACAATGTAGCTAGGGTCAGGCCCCCCTGCTGCCCAGCTCTGTGCTGTTTGCTGAGAGTCAATCCTGGTCTATTAAATCAACAGCACTTTTGTAATCAACAAACTTCCTGCATTAAATCACTTCCTTTGTAAAATGCCTAGAGAAATTTTGGGAAGAAATTTCTCTTATCTTCAATGGCATAATGATCAATACAAGAGGCTGGAGAGGAAATGTAAGTAAGTAGGATCTCATGGCTGCATATTAAATCCTTAAGAATATTTCTTTTACAAACCAATATGATCTATACAATTTTTAAAAATAGAGTGCATTTTTGGTCAATCTTTTTCTATTCCTCTTTCATAGGTATGATATTGTTAGGGTATTTTTCTACTGTTAGCATACAAAAATGCTGTTAACTGGCGTAAGACAGCTGGTTTTGGTGTGGAGGCCCATAGGAAAGTGCAGTGGACTATGGACAACTCATGATGGAAGCCTGGGATACCCTGACCCTAGAGGGCAGAGGCTGCAGAAGAGGAAACGGTAAAGTTGACTAGGAAGCAGTTCCCAGACTATATTGCACACAGCGTAGCACCCTTCCTGTGATATTGTGTTATCTTGTGTCCCAAAGGCCCTTTCCCTCCCATAAGTGAGTGTTGGGTTACAGCCTACGGGGCAGAAAAGCAGAATTCATGAAGTGAGTTCTATAGGCCGGAGCTATACCTCAAAATCATTTCGTTTGGCAAATCATATGTTGAGAAATTAGAGCTCACATTGAAAAACGAGAGTACATTTAAAAAAAACATGAAGTCCTAATTTTGCTTGAAAAATTAGATCTGATAGCATCAGGTTGCCTTTCCATCCAGGTAGCAATGAGCAGCTGGGACTAAAACCGAGGAGTAGGCTCCAATGGCTTTTACAGTCAGTCATATACATGATGTGCACTGTGACTGTCTTCTCACTTACTTATCTAAAGCCCACTGGATTGTGGGAGGATAGTGTTTCTTTCATACCTGTGCCTCTCCCATCTAGGCTTACATACCGTGTACCCTGGCAAAGTGTTGTTTACAGATTAAGTGAATGAATAAATGTAGAGAGGCAAGACTTTAACTATGAATTACACTAACATTTACTCACTTCCTAGCCTGTGTTAGGCACTGAGCTCAGAGCTTTTCAAGTATCCTGTCATTCAGGTAGCAAATACAATGGCAATGAAACAAAGTAGTTAAAGAAACCAAATGGAAGAAAGTTATAATCATGGGGTTCCTTTATAAATGAGGCAAGATTTCAGACGGTCTTTGAAGGTGAGATTTTAACATACAAGATGATAACAGGTAAGGATTTTACAGAGAAGATGGTCTGGAAATGATACTACTCCAGGGACAAGAATATGAGCTTTCTTCAGGGTGTGCCTGAGAACAGACCCATTACTCCCCAGCACAGAGACCAAGGGAGATAATGCTGAGGACTAAATGTTAAACAAGTCACAGGCCTGGCTCAGAAATTTAGATCTCATCCTGATACTCTGGCTATTTAAGCAGATATAGTAACAGTGGAAAAGAAAGATTCAGCCAACAACAATGTGTATAAAGGATCTCAGATGGAAATTTTGTGCTTTGTAAATGCAGTTAGTTTACACAAGAGTATTCACATGTTGTGTAATTTAAATATGTGCAGTTTATAGTATCTCAATTATACTTCTATAAATACATAAAAGGCCCATGACCACTCTTTGCAAGATAGAAAACCAAGAAAGCCAATAGTATAATTTGAGCACAAGTCTAATTTTTGAGAATCAAGGGGTTTGTGGTATAAGATTTGATGTGATCCAGCATCAACAAACCAGAAGTGTCAGTGTCTGTGGGCAGAACATGAGTGTCAGCTCAAGTAGAGACAGCAGATTCACCCATCCTCAGCACTTTTGCTATATTCCTCAGGGAATTGTCTCACACAATCTGCTTTACTCATTTCAGTAAATCAAATTCCCTTACCTTCTGGAAATACTTTCACAGGCACACTCAGAAATACTGTGTTGTCAGATTTCTGGCATCTTTTAGGCCAGTCAAGTTGATACATAAAACTGTTCATCACAGCAATGTGAAGAGGGGGAAAATGAGCTGACATTCGTTAAAACTCTACGAAGTGTAAGACACTCTGCTGATTTACTTTATGGAGACAGAGCACTTCTACAGGTGAGAATGAGTACCAAAACTTGAAACAGCACTTAAAATGAAAATATAATTATGAAGAGCTAGAGGTTAGAGGTTAACATAGGCCTACCATGCAAGTCTATTTACCTACACATGGTAAACATTAACATGTAATCTAGAACTAGCTTTTTTTTTTTTTTGACTATGTTATGCTTTTTTATTATTATTATTATTTTTTTTTTATTTTAGAAACATAAAAGTACAAAAACATATTGACAAACAGACACCCATTATCATAGAAAATAGTACAATCACAACTAATCTATAGACAAGGTGATATGGTCTCAACAGTAGTTGTTGCTTTATCCATTGATATCTTCGAATTGTAGATGTATGGACCCATATACAGACATGCAA
>PVLD010032451.1:0-14623 GCA_004027595.1 Dinomys branickii
GCAAATAAAGGATACTGAAATCTAGTCATCTATTTAACATTGTCTGAATGGTGAGGCAATGTCTCATCAGCTCATCACGATGGCAGTCTCGGACTCTAGCCTGGAAGGAGTTGAATCTGAGCCCTCAGTCCTGAGTCAGGCGAGCCAACTTGTTGGGGAAGAAGCTGACTCTGGATAGGTGAGAGAGCTGACTGAAGACTGTTGCCAATTTCTGGGGGATAACGAATTCCCAGGAGTCAGAGGCAAAATGAAACAAGTGGAGTTGCTGGAAAGACAACAAAGCAGGTGACAGGCCAGGAGAACCAGATGAAAATTAACCTGCTTTTCCCTGGAAGAGGGAATGGAATGGGATGGATTAGCAACTTCCTAGTAATACAGGCAAAGATGATAGAAAAGTGGCACAAACTGTTTTTTTTTTCCACTGAAGATGTTTGGCCCCTTTACCAAAAATAAGGTAGCTAAGTTTGGAGATGTTTCTACATCTTCTATTCTGTTATATTTGTCTTTGGATCATTCTCCTTTTTTTGCTAGTATAATGCTGTTTTCATCACATTAACTTCATAGTATAACTTCAAATTAAGAATTGTAATGCCTTGCCTTTTTTGCCTGGAGTTTCTATTGCTGTTCTAGGTCTCTTCTGGCCCCATATGAATTTTAGGATTATTTTCTCCATCTCCATGAGGAATGATATTAGTCTTTTCATTGTGATTGCATTGCATCTGTTTAACAGTTTTGGAAGTATGGCCATTTCCACTATATTGGTTCTGATTACCAAGAACAGCAATGTTTCACTTTCTGATATCTTCTTTGATCTCCTTTTTCAAAGTAATGTAGTTTTCAATATAAAGGTTTTTTTATTTCCTGCATTAGATTGATTCCTAAGTATTTTATTTCTCTTGATAATATTGAATAAAAGGAGTTTTAAAAGTGCTATTCATAAATATAGTGGATTCCCAAAATTCATTGATATTATGTTCCTAGGTCGTCCACAAACTGTGAAAACTGTGAATTTCAGATATGGGCAGAAGAATGCTTATAAATGCCTATGTTTATAGTTTAAAACCCTAAATATGCTATGTCTTCTGAACTTATATAATTTAATTTGATAAAATACTGAATATACTGTTGTAATAATTTAATAAAAATACTGTACTGTAGTTTGACCTTCTCCTGGAATGTCTTAAACTTCTGGTGGTTTGGTTTGTTGCCAAAGCTTGAGAAGTTGCAGGACATTTTGACAGTATTTTAGGGCTTTCAGAAGAACAAAATTGAGGCCACTGCAGAGAGTTACACTAGGTATAGCATTCTGTTGTGATGCTGAATGCTGGTTCATCTGCCAGAGATGGATTACTAAGCAGCAGCCAAGCAGCAGCAAGGATAAGTGAATAATGTTCTCTGATTGGGTACTTGCAAACCTCCCACCAAAATATGCAGTAGCAGAGGATACATAATCATATTTCACTCCATATGCTGTCCTCTAATTTCTCTCTAACTCCAAGAGTCATTAGATTCCTCTTCTCTGTGTCATCTAACATCTGTTGGTTTCATTTATTTTGCTCTCCTGTCATTTTTGAAGTATTTTTGAATATATCATCCTGTGTTTCTGTTCTGTCCTCAAGGTCTTATACTTTCTCCTCACACTGGTCAGTTGTGCTGCACATGTATTCAGTGGAATTGTTCATATCCAGGATTTGTGTTTGGCACCTTTTCCTAGAATTCTTATCTTTGGTAAACTTGTTACTCATGTTTTGAATTGTTTTGGTCAGTGCTTCTCAGTTTTCATTTGCTTTTTCTATAGCCACATTGGTCCATTTGCCAGTTCCACTGTATTTTATGTTAATGTCATCTTTGAGTTTGCTGTTTGTCTTTTATTTAATCATTTCATGCAGCTCAGTTATCTGATGTTTGACTTCTCCCTTTATGTACCTTAGATTTGATTTGAGAGATATGGGAGTCTTTAGGCATTTTGTTGCCCTGGTTTTTACTGTTCTTATTATTTTTGTGTGTATATGTTATGATTTGAGGAGTTGAGCTGTAATACAGTGAATAGAATGTGTTTAAATAGCACCATTTATAGTCACATTGAGATAACTCTTAACACAATTGAAGGTATTCAAATAAAACTAAGGACAGAAATACTGGCACGTTTTGGTTCTGTTTTCCCATGATATGATCATAGCATTAGTTATCAAGTGGTATTTTTACTATTTCTTCCTCTTTGGTATAGCTGGTATAAGCCCAGGAATTGTAGGGAGAGAATTGCTGCTGTTTCTAACAACCACCCAGGTGCAACAAGATCTCAATTATAAACACTCAAACTTCTTTATACACTCTTGTCCTTTGTCACTGCCTCAAATGCACTATACTCTACAGTTTAGGTGGTTATTCTGAGATGTGGAAGGAGAAGAGATGGAAAGAGATAGAAGAGATAGAAGGGGATATGTCAGTATAAGAGGGAAATAAACCACATATTAATAGATAAGATAGAGATACAAATTCAGATGAAATTGGAGGCACATTTTAGCTGGAGTAAAGGTCTAGCACTGAAGGGGTTTAGGACAATGTTTGTGGAGGTCGAGGGTGGGATGCAAGGGAGGGAAATGTGAATAGCGATTGAGAAAATTTGTGAGGCTGTTCAAACTTGTTAACATATTTGTGGTGAGGTTTTCTTAAATCCCTTGAATCATGTTAAGTGTTACCTTAACGGCACTACATATGTTGGTATTTAAGCAAAGACCTACCCTATTGATTTTTTCTTCTGTTATTATGTGTTTTTATTAGTACATACCTATAGAACACAGTGATTACATTTACCTTGAAGAATTTGTACAAGTACATAACACATCTTAATTCTTTTTTGCCCCATTCCCCTACCATCCCTCTCTGTTCACTCCACCTCCAACCGTGTTCATGTCTTCCCATTTAAAAAGTCCTACTTTCATTTGTTTCTTCAGTTTTTTAATTCCCTTTCCCTTGCTTTCCTCCCCTCCTCTATGTCTTGTTCCCATTGCCATTTGAAAGAAATCCTCCTACTTCTTATTATCTATTGTTTCCTTTGTTCAAGGTTAGAGGGGTCAAAAAAGGAAACTTTGTCATTGTTGATGAGAATATAATCCAGCACAATCACTATGGAAATCACTATGGAAATTCCTCAAAAATAATATATGAATAGAAATTCCATTTGATCACACTATTCTTCTAGGAACCTTCCTGAAAGTGTTTAAGACATCATATTACAATGCATGCCCATGTTTATAGCAGCATATTTTTAATAATTAATCTTAGAAGCATGGAAATATGCTCATCAGTAGATCAGTTGATAACAAAAATGTGCTATTTATACACAGTTACTACTCTGCCATGTAGAAGGATGAATTTGAGGCTTCTGTAGAAAAATGGAGGCACCCTGAAACCATGATGTTAAGTGAAATAAATCAGGCACACAAGTTTAAATATCACATATTTTCACTTATATAAGAATCCCAAAGTATACATAAGGAAATACTCTATATTTATTCTCTTTTGTACATATACAAGTACCTGCTGTATGTCACGTGAAAGATAAAAAAACAAGTGAGAGAAAACAGAAGTAATATGTAAACTAAGGAAGTGTGAAAAGCATAGGATATGGAACAAAGTGTGTCAAAATGGGAAAAGAGAAGAAAGATAAAAAGAGTTCATAATAAAGGAAAAATTTGAAAAATAAAAAAATTAAAGTTAAAAATAAAGCAAGATTCAAGGAGGGAAAGAAAGGGAAAAAAAGCAGACACAGAAACAACAAAACACCTCTGCACAGTGAGTCTATGGCTTATAGACAGAATGTTCACACAACTCTCCTCCTGCTGTAGTCACAGCCCCCTTGAAAGGAACCAGGTCAGTTTTCCACTGGATTTTGTCCGTCTGACATCCTGCCTGGACGAGGTGAGGGCTGTCTCTACCTGGATCCACCTCCTGGGTGCAAGCAGGGCTTTGGACATAATTAAATTTCAGACCTTTGTCTCTGTCCTGCGAGCCAACCACTTCAATTAATTTTGGAAGAAGAGTATGTAAAATAGTTTTCTCTGCATCCATTTTCCCTTCAACTTCCACCAGTGCTCTCTCAGTCTAGCTTTGCTTGCTTGTGAGCAAATGTTACGTTTGTGTTTGTGTTCTTGTAGGCACTCTCTGTCTGCTATGTCACTGGAAGCTCTCAGCTCCAGCAAACCACTTCTGTTCCTTTGACTTAGAGTCCCATATGTCCTTGCCTCAAGAAATCCACTTTCCAAATTCCACTTGCTATAGCTTCTGGTCATCCAGAGGGCCTAGTTTGCCTATGCATTGGGCACTGAATCTTTCCAGTCTTTGGAGCAACAGGAAAGTACCCATTTTTGACTGGCTCTATTCAGTGTCTCTACACCCTAGTGTCTCCAGGGATGTGACCCATGGGTTCTTGCCATCAGGCTTGGTACCATCCACAGTTCAAAGAATTTGGTCTCTCTCTGCCCAGGGCAGAGGTCTTCCCTTGTGGATACGAGGTGGTAGGCAGTGGGTAGGAAGCTTCCAAAGAACAGTATTCCCCAGAGTTTGGGAGAATGTGGGGGAGCTGCCCAACTGCATGTTTCTATCTCTCCTTTTCTCCGTGAAGAGTTTGTGATTTCCCTGGAGACACAACCACAGTTTACTCCAATGCTGGATTTCCTCTTCCAGGTGGCAGGGAGAGTATGTAGGGAGTGCTGTAGAGTCTGGCCTCTATAGTGCCTGGTCTCTCCTCCCCTTGTGCTGTTTGACTGCTTGCAATATGGTGTGCTCCCTCAATGAAAGGTTTCAAGGGAGGTATGGAGCAGTGGAAAACTCTGCTTTCTTTTTCCCAAAACCAAGACAGCTTGGTTTCATCTAGAGGATTTTCCATTTCTGGATATGATTGCCTCCCTTATACTTTTGTGTGTGCATCTCTTCTTCAAGTATTTCCAATGCACCTCCTCTGAACAGCCATGTTGGAATCCTGTTGAAACCATATGAAACACGGAAATCTTGTTTAATGTTGCCAATATTTATGAGAAAATTATATTGTAAAGCAATCCTGTGTGTTATCAAAGCAAGCAGTCAAGAATCTACAAGAAGTATTGCTGTAGACTAATGAAGATTAGACAAGAATATAAAATAATGTGAACTAAAACACTAACAACCATATTTTATGGCTGACTACTTTGTATAACTGTAGTATTTGGAGAGTGGACTGAAAGAAATATCTTTTGACATCCCCTACACAGTGGTATGTGAGACTTTGTACATGACAAATATTGAAATTAGACTTTTTCAGATTCTCTTTTTTAAATCTATGAATCTATCAAGTATTATCTGATCCTTTTCACTTGGAATTGAAACTATCATGTATTTACTTATAAATCTGGACATTATCCTTATGAAAGTGTTAACTGTGTAAGTGTAAAATATGCTGAAATCTTCCAATCTTTAATTGTTCATTCTTTTCTGTTTTTGAAAAAAGTTTACAGAGTAGTGCTTTACGATGTTTTAAATTTTCTTTGTTCTTTCCTGACCTCCTCCTCTTTTGTAGTGACAAGTGCACAAGTGTCTGCACATGACCACTGTGAAACAGTGAAATTTTCCTGTTTTGAGCAAAGTGAAGGTATGACAGAAAGTGAGCAAAAAGATGATCCATCTTGGACATTAGGAACTCAGAGTAATTGTGTTAATATTTGGGCATTGAACCGAAAGAAATAGCTTTTGACATGTGCTACACAGTGGTATATGAGAGTCTGTACATGACAAAGTATTGAAAATATACTTTTCTGTTTATCTTTTTAAATCTATAAATTTATCAAATTGAATTGAAACTCTCCTGCCTTTACTTAAGTATCAGACTGTGTTGTTTATGCAAGTGATAGCTATGTAAGTGTAAAATAGATTGAAAATTTTGAATCTTTATGCACTCATCCTTTCTATATGTTTTGAAACAAGGTTAAAGAGTAGTATTTTATGATGTTTTAAGTTTCTTAGTTCTTTTCTGACCTCATCGTCTTTTGTTGTAATGGGAGCACAAGTGTCTCTAGATGACTCTTTTGAAGCAGGGAACCTTACCTGTTTTGAGCAAACTGAATATACGACAGAGAATGAGCAAAGACATAATCCACCTTGGACGTTAGGAAATCAGGGTAATTCAAGCAGTCAAGATTCCAGGAGATCAAATTCAGGCATGAACTTTTATCATTTCCAAGACAACTCAGAGAGCATGTGGAAAATCCACAGTTTGACTTAACATTTCTCTGCATCAAAAGAAAGTACTACTGAATCACTAATGGAAGACATTTCTAGCAGATCACAAAGATTAAGGAGCAGGCGACGAATAAATCACAGAGCTAGAAGAAGAGCTAAAAGTAGTGCAAGTCCAAATATAACAAGTGAGCATGTAATGAGATTTCATGATAACATATCACCTCAGACCTTTGAGCAGGTGTCAGTGAGACTGAGACATTTTCCAGAATTGAGCCACATGAGATATTGAGATAACAGATAATCAGACCTATGCTACAAAGTACAGATAATTTGACAAATTCTGGAAGAAGCAATCATTTTTCAAGGAGAATATTCTCCACACACAACTGGAAATAGGGAATCTGGGCAGTTGCAAAGAATACATACAGTCAGAGTTCCTGATCTTTAAATCACAGTTTTTCCTGGAGAAGTTCCTCCAAGTGACGACACAGATAGCATAATTCTACTCAAATCCCAGACAGTACAATACTGACAATGAAGACAATGTTCTAGAAGACATTAGAAATGTATTTTCACGTGCTGAAGAGGCAGGTGTGAGAAGACATGCTGGTACCCTCAGAATATCTGCTTTCAGAAATTCAAATATTAGTATACATGGCACAAGTTCTAGGGCAGAGAATGACAGGATCTGGTGGATCCAGTAACCTGATGGATAGGGATGTAGAGTGTAGCGGCTTACCCCCAACTCAAAACATGGGAAGGGCAGAATCACAGTGTAGAAGAGATGGTTCTAATTTAAATCTCAGGTTTGAACCTCATCATGGTGCAACAACTACTTGCAATCCAAGCTTCAGCTGCACTCCTGGTCCTATGAGTTGTGCTATGTTCAGTGCCAGCTCTCATAATGAATATCCAGAAATTGCCTCAGTGATGTTTGAAGGCATTAATGAAAGATGTGCACCAGTAGGCTCACAATCACAGCCCAGTTAAGAAAGTCAGCATGCACACTCAGAAATATTCAATATAAGTAAAGCCTTACAACTTCTTAGGTGAGCCATTCCTTCTAGATTTAAGCATGTTTCTCCCATCTCCAAGACTCACACAGCAAGAGACTGACAACTTGCCAGAGAGAATATTTGGAAAAACGGAAGCTGGGAAGTACTGTAATGTTTGCATTACAGGATACAAAGAAGGCAGTAAGATCCACACACTGCTATGGTCACAGGAATATCATCTTCACTGCATTGATCCTTGGCTGCTGGACAATTCTCCCTGTCCTGTGTGTCACTCAAAATTGACAGGTGCTAAGGATGGAGAAAATTCTTAAGTTGTGAATCCTCAGCAATATCAACTTACAGTGATGGACAAACAGTAGACTTGCTTTATGTCTATTTTGAAGTGATGCTTATACACAAACAGCCAAAACTGAATAATTTGTTAAAGAAAATATTACCCCAGTTTCTGTTTCAGAATAAAGACAGATTTTAAAAAATATGTTTTACCTAACTTTAAATATTAAGTACAGTTATAGTAGGTCACTGAATTTCAATAGAAATTTAGAACTCACACTGGGTGGGGATGCTCCTGATTTCATGAAAGATTTAGCATTTTCTATCCATTGCCAGTGATTCCTATTGATTTTGGCACAGTACAGCATGGCTGGAGCACACATTGTAGACACAGCCCCTCACCTCAGAGTGGCTGGAAAGCAGACTGAAAGGGGCTGGAGACCCAATACCTCTTCAGGGATATATCTCCAATGAAAATTTTCACCAACTAGGCCCCACCTAGTAGGCTGAGATCAAGCTGTATTAGCATTTCCATTGTTGAGATAGAATACCTGACACCTGAAATGTAAAGGAGGGTAGGTTTATTTTGGTTCACAGTTTTCTGGGGACTCAATCATATTTGATTGTCCCCAAAGAAGAAATGACATGGAGACAGGCACAGCAGAAGAAAGTTTCACTGTGTCAGGCAAGAAGGAGAAAAAGGAAAGACAGGAACCAGGGACAAGGAGACACTTTCAGGTCATGATTGCAGTTACCAACCTCCAACAACACCCAACTTCCTAACAGCACAATAACTACGCAGCTCATCAGGGGACCACTCCACAGATGAGTGTAATTGCCCCTTGATGCAGTCACCTCTCAAAAGCCCCTCTTCCAAATATAAGAGACTGCTGACAAGCTCTTAGATCTACACCATAAAAATAAGTTTTTGGAGGACATTCAAGAACCACTATATCATTCAACTGTGACTTGCAAAGGCTCATGTCTGTATCAAAATGCAAGTGAATTTAGTCCATTTTGGAATAGTCCACAAAGTCTTAACTCTTCTAAAATTGCTGAAAAAATCTAAACTGATTGTCTCCTCTGAGACTCAAGGTAAAGTCTAATATAAGCCCCTGTAAAACTCAAGGAAGTTACATACTTATAAAGTACTGTCTTAGGATGAGCACTGCCATTGAAAAGGGAAAAATAAGAAAATAAGAAAGAAGAATCCAACAAAAGATTGATACCTAACAGCAAACATTGTATTCACAAACAGTATCAGGAACATGCATTGTCAAGATATGATCTGCAAAGGGCTTATATGTCTCCACCCTTATGACCTTATGTGCTAAAACTCACATAGCCAGCCTCATACACTGCATCTGCTCACTTCTGGCAGCTTCCTCTAGCAAGCATCCCATGTCCAAGGCATCTCTAACTTCCTGGGCTCTCTAAGGTTTGACTTTATCCTCACAGTATCTTAAACCATTCAGGGGCTGCATACAAGAACTCTGACTTTACCACATAGTTCCTGGCTTCCCAAGCTTTCCTGTCCATGGAAGCCTCCACAGCCCCATAATTATTATATTTTCCTTGCCTGCAAAATCATCAAAAAGTGAACAGTGTTAAGATCTGCTGATGCCAGGTAGTGAACCAGAACTCACTTGAATCATGACTGCAGGAAGCCTCTCAGCGCTTTGATGGCTGAACATGGGGAAATGAATCCCAGAGAAATAATTTCCTAGCTTGTCCTATTAGTACAGGGTACACCAGTGCTCTCACCTCCAAGGAAAGTTTTGGAAATGTGGTCACATTAGTCTCATGGTTTCAGGGGATTCTGTGAATGGATGCTTGGCCCCTGCTACTTTGGACCTGTGGTAGCACAGTCCACCATGGTGTGAACATATAGGAGACAAGGAGACACTTTCAGGTCATGATCACATGACCTAAAGTAGAGAACACACCCTTCTTACACAACCAAAATGGTAACTCAGGCCTGCATTTCCTAACTCCCCACTTAGGAACAGAAAGTTGCTTAGATAGCAGCTTTTCCATGAGGTAAAACGGGAATCCCACTGAAAACATAAAATGAGACTAGTAGAGATGCAAAAAGGAACACTGGAAGTCCTATTCATATTATGTGACTAGGAAAAGTACTCTCCTTTCTCAATGGGTCAGAGACTCTTCTTCAATGCATATGCATCTGGAAGGGAAGATACAGTACTAACAAGTGAATTCCACCCCAAAAAGAAAAGATTCTGAAAACTGATTTGTTTATTGCATCTGGGCCTGAAATTCTTCTTCCCTACTTAGAGAAACTGGGCATGATGGCAGCACTAGCAAGAGGGATTCTCCAAAAGGAAACATTTTAAAACTTCTAATAGTTCCCAGAGCCTCCTAATGTACCTAAAATTTTTCATAATACTAGCAAATATCAAACATCATATGAAGAATTGAACTCATGACATTTCAATGAGAAATTACAACCAAATGACTACAACCTCAAGATAAATCAGATGTTAGAATTATCTGAGAAGGGTTTAGCATCCTCATAACAAAAAGTAATTCAAACAATTTAGCAGTCACTGATACAAGTGAAAGATGGAAAATTACGACAAAGAAATAGAAGTTATAAAAAGATCAGAAGTAAAGTGTAGCATTTAAAACATAAGAACTCACAATCAGTTCTCAACCTTTGGCTAAAATGAAGTGTTGTATCTGTTCTTATCATAAAAACTCACAGAGTTGGGTCAATATAAGAGTGGAGATGACACAGAACAAAAATGATGAACTTGAGGTTATAACAATAGAATTTACCTAGTATAAACAAAAAGCAGTAAATACAAAAACTGAATAAAACCTCATGGATCTGAGGAACAGTAAGAAAATACATATATTTTCTCTCATGTGTAATCAAAAGAAAGAGGGAGATGACTTGAAATTGAGGGGAAGACTCTTTACTAAAGAGGAAGGTAAACATGAGAGGAGCAGCAACAATTCATGTGTATGGTACACATGCACAAATATACCAAAATGAAACCTATTTTTTTTTTTTTTTGCGGTACTGGGGATCGAACTCAGGACCCTGCGCTTGCTAGGCAAGCGCTTATTCTACTGAGCTATATCCCCAGCCCATGAACCCTATTATTTTGTATAACTAACATGCATTAATAAAAAAGTAAAAGACAAAATTTGTATACAGTATTAGAAAAGTTTACCAAATATAGTTGGACGACAGTGTGTTAGAGAAGAATGACTTAAAACTATGCAACTGTAGCAAAATGTGGGAGAAAACAGATTCAAGAGTTTCAAACAGGGCTGATAATAGTGGGGTGCATGCTGGAGATAGAAGAGATTCACTGAATAATATAGATAGTCTGACACAGGGGAGGCAATCACACCCAAAAAAGGTAGATCAGTATGAAACATGCATCTTCTAGATTGAATCAAACATCTGGCTAGTTAACAATGGGAAACAAGGTAGAAAGTTTTTGGTTCTGTTTTAGAACTTTGGCTTATGTCAGCATGCATACTCATTTTTGAAACTTTATTTCTCAAAGAAAACTCAATTTAATATGCTTACGTACCATACTGGGATTTGATCAATTCCAGAGAAGACTTTTCTCACTTAATGCATTTGTGTAGTATTTCTCACCCATTAAGTGATAATATCAAGTAAACTTTCACAAACTGCTACTGTATGTATTAAGAATGCATATACTGCCCCAGAATGGGTTACACTAATACTTGAAACTAGGATTTAAGTTAAGAAATGCAGTTTTTATCATGAACGAATATATTGAGTTCTAAACAATGTAGATGGATGAGCGTATGATGACACTCTGTGTGATGGATGCTTTGACATAAATTCAGACACTGGGTATAATAGAATGATCTAGAAAAAGCAATCTATAGAAGTAGAATTCAATGCTCCCTCAAGCTAGAAGATATCTGAATTTTGCCTTACAGCAGTAGCAACTAACCAAGGGACTAATACCATTAATTTTCTTCAAAGCCAAGTAAACAATGTATATAATATTAGTGATGCATGAAAGAGCATAGAAAATTCAGGAATCAGTATGAAGTACATTTTCTTTGAATCAGCATGTTCCAGAAAACGAAAAGAAGTCTGAATCCATTAGTAAAACAGTCAAAACACATTAGTAAGGCCAGAAAGATATCAAATGGCTTTGTGAATTACGCTGAACAGTTATATAATAGAGCTGAGGCCATACTTCAGCTGCAGAGCACTTGCCTAGAATTTGTGTGGCCCAAGGTTTGATCCATAGCTCAGAGAGACAGAGACAGAGAGAGAGAGAAACAGAGACAGACACAGACATAATGTGGCACAGAGATGAATTAGATTTAAGCAATTCAGAATATTATTTTAATGATGGTGATAATGACAATAATTATTTGGTTTTTAGAACCATCAGTAGGGATGAACAAAATAGATGGTCACAAAGTTAATTGTTCCAAGTACAGAGCAATAACCCTGGTTAAAGGAAAAAGCATAAATCCATGAAGTACAGTAGTGGGAGTTGCTATAGGTATGTGTACAGACTCAAGAAACATTAAAGGAATAGAGTCAAACAAATTTGGTGACTACCTCGGGTGACTTAAGATGATACCAAGTTGACAGTTTAGGTGGCTGAGGGGAGGGTGGGAGGCTCCACAAATAAAAGAAATACAGTAAAACAGTTTTGCAACAGCACACAGGGCAGGTGATAATCCAGCTGAGATCTCTAAGTTTTGAAGAGTCAGAGTAATACTATTTTGTTGGTGGTATCTACCTAGCTAGCATGAAATGTCAAGGAAGCTTCTCAAATTAGAGCAAAGATGTTAATTAAAATGAAAGTAATATAAAGTATTTCATATAAAAATGTATTCAGTGCTAAAGAGTAGAGAGATGGGTGAAACTCCTTGGAACAGGTAGACAGAGGGAAAGGAAAAGACAAAAATAACCAAGATAGGGATTTAAAAATGTATGAGAGTCACAAATATGTGAGGTCAAATAATCCAGAGAAATACAATGTTTCTAGAAGAAAACAATGATAAGAATCCATTTAAAGAAGTTTCTCTAGTGAAAAAAAATCCTTAAATTGCCCTTAATACGTTAAAATTATCCATTTAAAACATAATTTTTGATAAAAGCCCTGAATTACATCTATGGCTAATAAATATACTTTCTTATAGATTAGAGTACTGTTAAGCATTTCATGTTTATCTACTGTTATAAACTGTGAGTCTGCGGTCTAGGGGTCCCCAGATTCACAAGTGTCATGCCTTTCTCTCTCTCTCCAGTGTAGAAAAAGGAAGGGTTGTCCGAGAAGAGGAATGCAAAGCAAACTCTTTCTTGCAGGTGTCGCAAAAGTGTTACAAAGCCACTCTGGGGGAAGGGTGAGGGCACACAAAGCTGAGACACTGCTGAGTGTGGCAGAAATCCTATTCTTATACAATTAGCATCCCATCTGCACTTTTCCTTGGAGGATGTTTACTTGATAGGTTATTAGACTCCCTGCTAGGGTCAGTTTAGGTGGGCTAGTAGGGGCCAGTAGGGGAATATGGAGGGGAAACTTGTTTTAGGGACAAGTACTCAAAGTAAAGAGGGGCTTGGGTGGGATGGTGAGCTACTGTAGCAACAGCTACTATGATTTATTTTTATTTGTACCGAATTGCTGGTCACTATATGAGCTAACCCACATACAGCAGCACTCAGTGCAGTTATCCCCAACACAATAAGAGTTACTTTCCCTTCAAGTAAATTACTGGTTGTTTTTTTTTTCTACAAAGAATTGGTCAACAGCACTAAGTCCTCCTTCAGTTGATCCAAGCTGGATTACACCCATTTTTTTATGTGGGATCAAGGGTAAAGACACTGAAATCCTCAGGTCTTTTCTGCGTGACATCTATTAAAGAGATACTTTCTTTTTTTATTTTAAAAGTAAAAGAACAAAAACACTAACAAACATACACACATTGGCACAAGAACATTACAAAAACCGAACTACAGGTGGCAGGGGATCGACAGTGGCTGTTATATTACACGTTAGTAGCTTCAAAGTGTATATTCAAGAGAATACAAATAGACATACAAGGTTGATCCAACAAATAATCACCGATTGTTTCCCATACCAATATGACATGAGGCAACAGTGCAACCATGTCAGACATCCCGTACATACATACATACCTACTCAGCTGTCCTCCTCTTCCTACTCTCGTTCCCTTCATCCCGATTGCTCTCTACCCTTGAACAGTCTCCCTTCATACCTCCCAATCTATATTCTCACCTCCAGGTTCCTACACTAATGATACTATAAGCTGTTTACACATGCACATGTGGTTTACCTCACTTATGAGTATGGTCTCTAATTGTGACCATTTGCCTATAAACGCCCCTAGATTGTCTTTCTTTACAGCTGAATAATATTCCATTGTGTAAAAATGCCACAGTTTTCTAATCCAGTCCTCTGTGGATGGACATTTGGGTTGTTTCCATGATTTAGCTATTACAAATTGTGCTGCTATGAACATGGATGCACAGACATCACAGTGATATGCTGTTTTCAGATCTTCTGGGAAAATCCCCAGAAGGGGGATAGCTGGGTTGAGTGGGACCTCCAGACCTAGTTTGCTGAGGAATCTCCAAACTGATCTCTACAGTGGTTTCACCGGTCTGCATTCCCACCAGCAGTGCAGCAGAGTTCCTATTTCTCCACAGCGTCACCAGCATTTGTTATTGGATGATTTCTTGATGCTGGCCAATCTTACTGGGGTGAGATGGAATCTCGGAGCTGGGGATATAGATCAGTGGCATAAGTGCCTACCTAGCAAGCGCAGGGTCCTGAGTTCAATCCCCAGTACCGCCAAGAAAAAAAAAAAGAGTTGGAATCTCAATGTTGTTTTTATTTGCATTTCTCGAATGACTGAAGATGTAGAACATTTTCTCATATATTTATTTGTCATTTGTATTTCTTTATCTGAGAAGTGTGTATTCATCTCAGATGCCAATTTCTGGATTGGGTCTTTGAATTTGGACAGGTTCATGTTTTTTAATTCTTTGTATGTTCTAGAGAGAAGGCTTTTGTCTGAGGAACAGCCAGTTAGGATTTTTTCCCAATCTGTAGGTTTTCTTT
>PVLD010032452.1:0-14622 GCA_004027595.1 Dinomys branickii
ACCTGCACCGTGGAGCCCACCTGACTAAGGGTCCGCTCTGCCTCCTCCTTCGCCCGTTCTGTCTCCTGCTGCTGCTCAGTGGTCTGAGCTAAGGACTCTCGTAATTTCACCACTTCTGACAGGAGCTGATCTCGCTCCTTGGTCACTTCTTCTTTGAACTTCAGTAAATCTCGAATACTAAAACGCAAGAACACAGGAGCAGGGCTAAGTGGCCGTCTGCTCAGGGGTCCCTTCTCTAGTCCTCAGGATAGTCTTTGTGGGAAAGTCTTCAGGTGCATGGTGAGCACTGCTCAGGCTCCACACAGAAACTCTGCAGTCCTGCGGAGACCGTTGGGAGATGTTCACTGACAAAAGGTGCCCAAAATAATAACTACAGTGTGATCCCTCAGTGATGATTAAGAAATGCAGCCCCTATTCATGTGAACCCAGGGGCCTGGCACAGAGCAATATCCCCAGCCTTTTTTTTTTCTTTCTGTTTTCGGACATGTGCTCACTCAGTTGCTCAATTGCCCAGGGTGGCTTTGATGTGTAATCCTCCTGCCTTCGCTTCCCAGGGTGCGGAGATTACAGCCATGCAGCACCATGCCTGGCTTTATGTGTATATTCTAAAGGCATTTTTATGGAAACCCAGAAAATCAGGTAACAGATTATCTCTGAGGAATTTAGAGTGGCAAACTTAGGAGAAAAGATCATTTCCACACCTCTGTATTATTTGGATCTTTTAATAATACTGTATTGCTGTTGTCAACTCCTATAATTAACCCTAAGGAGATGTCAATTTAGGAAATTATTTGTTTAATATAGCCACTGGAGGCTATGATTACAGCTATAAAGTCTCAAATGAAATATAAATATAGGCAAAAATATGCATTGCCAATTTTCTTTTCATTCACCTAGAGAGATTAGTTTCTTCCGAAGGGATATTGACCAGATGAAATGTTCCCTAGAACAAAATTTGAAAAACCACCCATGATGCTGGGTTTTGGAAAGTCTGTGAGAATTTTCATTGATTTGACTTATAAACCAGTTACCTCTCCATTCCAAAAACCCTTCCCTCTGATGTGGCATGACTTTCTGCAAAATTAGCACTTTGTGAGTGAAAGCCGGGTCTGCTACAACCTCTGCAGCTACAACCTCTAGATCCAGGCAGTTGTGAACAGAGAAAAAACGGAAGAAAACTTGTGCTGCAGACTCTTGCAGCTGGCAGTCATCAAATGACTGCTCAAAACACAGTAGCCTGACAGTGCTTGTTTACCAGCGTCTTTAGTATAGCATAAATGTTTAATAAGAAAATTTCCAATCCATACTCAAGCGCTGCTTCTGCAGAAACAAGACCTCCATCCCAAGTTACTGTGAATGGAGACTGCTACCCCTGAGCACACAGTTGATGATAAAACTCTGGTCTTCCGTTCTCTTCCCCGCCCTCTTCTAGTTCTCATTAAAAACTCCCCCCTCTGACCCAGTTCCCAGTTTTCTCTTCCTTGGATATTCTGGACACGCTAGAATGACAGCACCATCACTACAGGAATCACATCTTCTGGCTGCTTTTCTTATTACCTCCCCCACACCTGTACCTAGAACTATCTATCAAAGTTGGACCCATGGATCAAGAAAACATAAGGAATCTAACCACATTAGATTCGCTTAAGGATACCCAAGCAAGTACATGCCCATTCCTGATTCACTACTTAATGCTGTGTTTTGCATTACCAGTATGGTGCCCAAACTCCTCCAGGGAAGACAAAAGCGTCTTTATCATAGGAGTTCATAGCATTGTTAATGGGTAGAGAAGCACAGTAGCAAATAATGCCAATCCAATGTAGTCTGTGCCATACCGGATTAGGGTCCTATGGAAACATGATGCTGTGACTCATTCTACATCTTCACTGAGGTGTGGAGGTGGAGAGGAGGCTGAATAGAGACGCTAATGGTGACAAAGTTAGGGTGGTATCTGAGATGGATCTTAAAGGATGCACAGGAGTTTATGGCGGGGTGCAAGGAAATAAAGGCATTCTGAGCTGAGAAAGTAGTGTGTGCAAAGGCATGAGGGCAGGAGCAGCATGCTGCGGCTGGACAGGAGGCTAAGGAAGCTCCTGAGGCAGATTTGTGGAAGATTTTAGATGAAGTGCTCACGAGTCTAGGATTTCTCCTTTGGGTGCAAGTAGCTACAGAAAGTGTTTCCACTGTGGCCAGGTTAAATGAGTGCTTCAGAAGCATGGATCTAAAAGCAATGAAGAGGCAGATGTCTTCGGCAAGGAAGACTGGTTAGAAGGGCAGTGCCAAACCCAGCATGGCGTGGTAGAGCCCCAGCCCCAGGAGTGAAGGAAAGGTACAGAATGGACCTGATGAAGGCATGAAGGAGTATAGCATGGGGGAAAGAAGCCCTGGGCTCTGGCCTGGAGCCTGAAGAAGTAAGAAGGATGGCAAAGGGATTAATCGTGATGGGGAGGAGGACTAGGGCTCTGGGCAGAAAGGCAGTCAATTCCATTCTCTACAAGTCTGCAGGAAATAAACCTAAACCTTTACTGATTCGGTAACTATAGTGCTTTAAAAACCAGAAGTATAATGTAGGCACAAATTAGAAGTTCTTCAGTGTAGAGAAAGGGAGTATTAGAAAAGAAAAAATCACAACAGAAAGTAATGTCCAGGTATGGAGAGTTCTCTGAGAACTGTTCAAGAAGACCTGTGCCAGCGCCAGGCTTCCACTCCCACTGTGCCAGGCTGGGAGTCGCAGGAGGCCTCTGCAAGAGGAAGCCCAGATACATCAAGAAGATTTGGACCTACTTTCTATCCTGGTTCAGTGACAGTCCAGACCCTTGCTCGACTAGCTTGGTCAAGTTTACTATTTCCTCTTTCAGGGCAAGAATCGTCTCCTTGGCTTTCTGCTCCTTATCATAAGCCGAGTCCACCATCTTCCAGGCCTTTTCAATTTCCTAAATGGGCCACAGGACACTGGTGAGAAAAACCAAGCTGGGTTTCAGGTACACGATAAACCAGCAAATAGAATAACACCATGATGACCATGTAGCATCATCTATGCAGAAAATATTATGTATTATACAGTATTCATTATGCACTAAGTCTGCACTGACCTTCTGAATTGTTCAAAATGAGCCAGCCAACAGTGAACAGCCAGTTAAAGAAGATATTTCTTGGCAAGGGGTAGTCTTCCTTCTGTAGGTAAATGTAGCTACAAGGTCCTGCAAGGGCTACTTACCTAGGTGGATTATTCCTTATAAGGAAATTGATAGGTTTGCAAAATTAAAAATGAAAACAGAAGCAAGTGTGGCACATGCTTATAATCCCAGCATTTGGAAGAATGAGGCAAGAGGAACACAAGTTTGAGGACATGAATTATAGAGTGAGACACTATCTTGAGAAGTGGGTCAGGAAAGAGAGAGAGAGAGAGAAAGAAAGAAAGAAAGAAAGAAAGAAAGAAAGAAAGAAAGGAAGGAAGGAAGGAAGGAAGGAAGGAAGGAAGGAAGGAAGGAAGGAAGGAAGAAGAGAAGAAAAGAAATAAAGGAAGCTTATGTCTTCCTGGTCCAGATACTTTTTTAAAAGGCTTTATCACATACGGAATGACCATAGACCCAAGCCCTAAAATGACAGACGGAACAGAATCTCTTGATAAATTTACAGATGCAAATGTACTTTGTTCTCGGATCCAAGTGCGTGCCTGGCTGGCATGTAGGACACAGCATAGCACAAGTTCCAAACTGCACACAACTTTGGCAATTCCCAAAGTGTTCCCAGTTTTCAGAAGCCCAAGCCCATGCCTTCTTATCAAATGACTGCGGGGGGGGGGGGGGGGGGGACAAAACACCCAGCAGGGGATGGAAGCAGTAATTCACGCAGCTTTGGTTCTCTTATTGTTATGAAATGCAATGTGGATTATTAACATAAATATTTAAGAGTCCACTTAGTCATTCAAGTAAAGGAGCAAAGCACAGTGAGTGTCTACAACAACCTTGATTTTATCCTGCAGGTAACTGTGGTGCAGACTTTTGTCAAGTGGGATGTGGATCCTATATACAGACAAGAACCTGTGAGGTATAAGTGAAAATGTCCCACTTTTATGTTGATTAGGAATAAAAAAGAAATGTTGAAAAGAGTATTTAATTTAATAAATTCACGCTCACCATTATTTTAGGCAGACAGCTTACTCTTGAGTAACCACAGCACATAATTTAGTGACTCAAAATAACATGTCAGCAACCACTTGAACTATTATTGGCAAAAGAAATACAGAGTATTTAACGGAGCACGCCTGTAATCCCAGCACTTGGGAGGCTGAAGCGGGAGGACGGTTGTGAGTTCGAGGCCAGCCTGGGCTACAAAGTGAGCTCAAGGCCAGCCTGAAATGCATAGTGAGACCCTGTCTCAAAAAGACCAAAAAAAAGAGTATTTAAATGAAAATATGATTAGATAGTTCTATCCAAATAAACTCAACAATTAGATTTTAATCAATGCCTCTCATTTTTAAATTTAAAATGAGTGTTTTTCCCATTTTAAAATGAATTAAAGCCTTCTCATATTGACTTTTCAGCAAGCAGAAGAAAAAAGTGACAATCAAGAAAATTACACTGGTACACAGAGTAGTTTCTGAGACCACACATAAAACTGTATTTTGTATTGATCTTGAAGCTCATTGGAATTAGATAACATCTAGTTGCAAGATATAAAGGGAACTGCCTAAAATGTTTATAAATTAGTTCTCATAACTAGGTTTCTAATTATACATTAACACCTCAACCTTTCATCACCTTAAGAGCAGCAGGGACTGCAGGCAACACACTTAAGGATGAAAAATACAATGTGAAATAAAGTCATTCACATTCCCTCAACATTCTCCCAGACAGGACCTCTGGTTCTTTTTTTTTGAGGAATTAAGATGATCAAGGGAGAAACAAAGGGATGGTTGAAAATTAAAATTACTATCTGGGAATTCTCAAAGTAATCCCTTCTGAAGCAGCAACAAAAGGAGAAATATAAAAATATTTTTAACAAACTACCATATGTAACTGCTCATCTAGCCTCAAGCCAGACATACTGCATTTATCTATCTCTAAATTTTCTTGCTTACCCATTACTTCCTAGACACCGAGCCAGTAAAGTTCTCTATTATATTCTGGATGGTGAAAATCACCCAGGCTAACTATTTTCTTTGAGAATGATTATTATTCTATAAGCTCAACAAATATATAAATCATGCAAATCTTTACCTAATAACTAGTTTACTACCAGCCTAGAGCTGCAAATGTAAGGAAAAGAACGATGCTTTAAATTCATGTTCATGCTGGACCACTGACCTTCTTCAGGGATGTGATGGTGGTCTGATCATCCTGAGACAGCTTCAGGGCAGTGGCGACCTTAGCGGAATTAACCACGATCTCTGCGTTCAGCTCTCTGCATTTGGCCATCAGACGCTTTTCATTGTCATAAGACTTTTTCATAATGGTATGAAGCTTCTCATATTCAATCCTAAACTTTTCCAGACTTTTGTCACCTGAAAGTTCACTGAGAACCACTTGAAAATCTTTTTCAAATTCCTCAAATGCACTTTCTTCCAGCACTGGTTTTTCACCCTTATCCTGTATAAAAGAACAACAGTGAGGATGTGCATCCTAATAGTTACCCCATTATTGACAAGGAAATGCTGCTGTTGTCCCTGAATGAAGGGGGGGGAGGGGGAGGGGGAGGAGGAGGAGGAGGAGGAGGAGGAGGAGAACCAGCTTGTTTTAAGCCGTCTAGTTTTGGTGCTTAGTTGTCTGCTCTAGCAGATGAATATACCTGCTTCTTATTGGGAATAGCACCAGAGTAATAGCAAATGTAAAAGGTATGTTTGACCTGTTCATTCATTCAACAAAGTGTGCTTTCTCTTCTCCATAGATGCCAGTAATAGGAACTGGGGCCTCACACATGCTGGGCCAACCCCCTACCTCTGAGCTGCCTCCCCAGTGCCATTTAGTAAATATTGGCTAAACATTTGCTATAGGTGAAGTTCTGCAATGAAGCCTATAGGAGGTATCAAGGTAAGGAGTAAGGGACCCATCCCCAGGAAATTTCTATTTTACTAGCTGGTGGAGTAGGTTATACAGATAGATGATGGAAGTACAGAACTTGATCTCTGTCATAAAATGGATTCGGAGTTCTGTAAGAACCCACAAGAAGAGAGATTTATACCTAGCAGCAAGAATAAAGAAAATGTCATGAAGGAAGTGGCATTTGAACAGACCTAGAAGGGAGAGAGGAATTTTCACACCTGAATATAGAGGAAATGGCTTTCTTGCAGAATTCAAAGTTCAAGCAAAAGCTCAGGGCCAAAAAATATCCAAATTGGCTAAAAGGTAAGAGGTCTTCTAGGGGAGAGGGAAGGAGAAGAGCATTAGGTGTGAGCACCAGCCTGGAGACACTGAAGGGCATTCCAAAGACTATGAATTGTATTATTCCAAAGGCCACCAAGAACCACAGCAAGACTTTTGAGCAAAGAATTGATAAGGTTACAAGGTCTTACTTAAACTTGCAACATTATGCAATGGTATTCTACGCTGAAGGGCTTAACATTAATACTCCACCGTGAAACTCCAATGCACCCTTAAGAGTCTAGGTATGTACTAAAGTTTAGCTTCTGTTTTCACAAGTCTGCCTTGCTCAATATGAATAAAGTCCACATATTTTTAGTTTTCCAAAGAATTTATACTATTAATTCTCTAAAGATGACATGTAAGCAAAATATAACCTTTGTATTTTAAAATAGATGTAGAACCATAAGCACACCTATAACATTTTGTATAACAATTTTAGTACTAATTTATTCCTCCAGAATAAAGCAGATTATTGCAAACAGTAAGACATAGTAGCAGTTCCACAAAGAATCATATTAAGGAAAAACTGTGTTGCCACTGCTCTGTGACTCCCCTTGTTGATGTTAAACAGGGCACACGCAAAAGTTTACCACAATGATGTTCTCAGTTAAGGCATTAATGTCGCATTGGTCAGCAGCCTAATGATTTGTCTTCAGGCCATGTTTTCCATGTATACCTGGCACTTAGCACAGGGATGGAAAAATGTCAGAGAAAGAAGAAATTTAAAGAAAATGTTATGAACAAAAGATTTTTTTCACATTGTTATTTTAAAAGTATGTTCTTAAAAGATAAAAGCAAAACTAATCTCTGAGCTATGGCCAAACACTGTTGCTATCTATACTCTTAGAATATGCAAGGGTAAGTATTTCAGAAACACAGTATCTACATGAGTTGTGACACCACTTTCCAGTTTCAATTACTGGCACCTACGGGGGAGAGAAAACACACTTTGTTGAACGAATGAACAGGTCAAACATACCTTTTACATTTGCTATTACTCTGGTGCTATTCCCAATAAGAAGCAGGTATATTCATCTGCTAGAGCAGACATAACTAAGCACCAAGACTAGACGGCTTAAGCCAACAGCTGGTTCTTGTTATTAATGTTCTTCACCTGGTCTGATTGTTTGCTAATGTGCCAGGCAGGAAACACTCAAAGGCAAACAATGGAAAATGTGAAGGAGATCCAGAAGGACCAAGAGGAGCGAACGGGAGCAAACAGACCCGGATGAGAACGGGTGATGGGGAGAGCGTGGGGTCACAGCGGCACAGACGTCAGAGGAGGTGAGCGTGACCTGCCGGGAATGAGGAAGGTGGAGGCTCGCATGAATGGGGGGAAGCACAGAGCCGTGGCCACCGGAAGTGCAGTTTACAATGGGGCACTAGACACGGAGGAGAGCGAGAGGTGAGAGGGTGTAGATGGTGTAGAGGAGACCCGGGAAGCAATCTGGGTGTGGCACGAGGGTGCTAAGACAAGCTGGGACCAGGGCTGGCTTCAGGGACCTAGACAGCTGTGCTGGCTCCAGGCTCAAAGAAATCCCACCCTCGATTAATGCACTGTTGTCACTGTAAAAGTCGTAATGATTTTTGAGTAAAAAGCTTTGTGTTTTCATTTTGCACCAGGCCTGGAAAATCTTCTGGCTGATCCTGGCTGCAATCTTCCCTGTGAAGGGTGAGGCGAAGTCACTGTTGAGACCATGTCACCTTGTCTATAGATCAGCTGTGATTGTACTATTTTTTATGCTAATTGGTGTCTGTTTGTTAATACGTTTTTGTACTTTTATTTTTTAAAAAATAAAAAAAAATAAAAAATAAAAAAAGAACGGTGAGGCGAGGGAGGGCTCTGAGGAGGTAATGAACTTGGGCAGGGCCCTGGGGAGGAGAACCATAAAAGGCATGGGATGTCGGGGGCTTGAGACTGAGGTTACAGGTAGGAGGGCTAGGGGACAGGCAGAGGATCCCGAAAGCTTGCAGGAATGGCCCCCCATCCGTGAGGCTAGGGGTGGGGTGTACTGTAACAAGGGAGAGAGGACTGGAAGCTAGAGGTCAATGTGACGGGGGATAGGTCTCAATTAGAGAGGGACGAGAGGGGTAAGTCCAGCGACAGACAGACAGGGGCGCTGACTCCTGACCTCGGCCATCCTGATGCTCTCTGGGGGCGGCCTCAAGGGCTGCTGTGTAGATCGCGGAAACCGGGCGAGAGTCTGGGGCTGGGGCTGTGCACGTTATCTTTGGCCAGCCCAGACCAGAAACCCGGCCCTCAGCGCGTCCTCCCGTCACCTGGCAACGGCCACACCCCCTGGGTCGCTAGCTGCGTTCGAAAAGGGAGGAGCCTCCACCTGATTGGTGTTCCCCAGAGAAATATGCAAATAGAGGGCGGGACCAATGAAATGAAGAGGTGGGACTCCTGTACTGTAAGGCCTGGAGGTCTCCCCAGACATCTGCAGAAGTTAGAGTCAAGGAAGACAAAGGCCCTGTCTGGACTTCAGGTAGAAACATTAGAAGTAATGAAATTCTTTCATTCATAAAATGTGCGAGACCCCTCGCTGGCTTTCCTTATTTTTCTGCCTTAATCCCATCACTATTCCCAACCTTCATTCTGGGTCCCAACTGTGGTTGGCTACGTGGCTTTTAAAAATGTATAGTGTGTTTATCAGTGTATTTTTAAAAATAGGTGGAGGCATTTGACGTTAGAGATCATATTATGTTCTACTGTTTTCATAGTCGGCATTTTTTTTACGGATCTGTCCTTGTAATCCTACTTCACTGCTTTGGCTGCTACACAGCATTTCAAGTGGAAAATCTGCCACATTTCCTTTCCATTAGCCAAGCGTTCGCTGAATGACTCCTTCCAACCCTCCAGTACTGTACTGCAAACAATGTAGCCATGATCATTTTTGTCTGTGGTTCATTTTATGGACCCCAGGACAGATTCCTCCAAAATCTATGCCTAGGCAGAGCCACAGACTTTTCCATTCACAGTCTAGTACCGGGGAAGAGGCAGAATGGGACATCCACAACCCACCCTAACACAGCGCGGTAGCATTGAGTCCCTACCACCTCAGCCAGGAGCACTGCGGGAGCTTGGGGGTCTACACACTATGATAGCTCAGAGCATTATTTATGATATGGGGACAGGAAAATCCCAACGCAGGCACAGAGGAACCACAAAGAGGTGGAAAGCCACGTCTTGTGTCCAGCTGGAAAGAATGAGACACAATTGCACAGCAACACAGATGTAAAAATGTGGATGAAAGGATGAGGGCTCAGACAAACCAATTTATGCTGATGAAAGAAACAACAAGCTTGATTTTCAGTTTTCCAGCCACCACGCTGTGCTGTTTCAATGAAAAGAAGCACTAGGTGGCATCATACAGCCAAAAGTCCTCACCTTGCGGAGCGTCCCAGAGGCGCACAGCCAAGACTGGCTCAGGCCCTGGTTCAGACAAGGGCGTTTCCACTGATCTCATTTCTCATTATGCTCGCTTGCTTTATCTCTTGAACCCCTGCTATAAGCCAAGCACTATGCTGTAGACTATGAGGAGAGAATACCAAGGAGCTGAAAACAAGATCTCCCTAAATAAGCAAAGAAGCAAAGCATGGTGCTACCTACCACAAAAGAATTTTTTGAATAGTCAAAGGAAGAATGTAGGAAGCCCTGAAACGAGGATCTCAAGACACAATGTCCCACGTAATCTGGCCCTTTTGACCTTCACTCCTTGAATACGTTGTTTTCTTTCCCATCTGCTGGTATTTACAAACACTGACCTCTCTGTCTAGAATACTAGAGCCTCCCTCTTCAACTAGCTGATTCCTGTCCACCCTTCCTTCAGACCTCACATCCCCATGAAGATCTTTCTTGACCAGCCCCCAGCACCAGACTACCTTTTCACCTACCGAATATTTCTTAGACCACCCCACAATGGCAATCAGTGACCTTGTCATGCAAATGGTTGTTTGTTTGTCTTCTCCTCCTCTTCAAGCAACAAGAAGACAATGATCCCATATGTGTTGTCCAACCCTTTTCCCACCAGTGTGGGGTTTATGGGCTGAATTTGTGCCCCCAAAATTCATATGTTGAAGCTCTGCCCCTCAGACCTCAGAATGTGACTATTTGGAGATAGGGCCTTCAAAGAAGCGATTAAATTTAAATGAACCTTTTAGGGTAGGTAAACCTTTTAGGGTAGACCCTGATTGGTGGTCTTATAGAAAATATTTGAACAAAGAAAGCAACACCAGGAATATATGTATGCAGTGAAAGCACAAAGAGAAGGAACCCATCTGCAGGTCCAGGAAAGAGGCCTCAGGAGCAACCGAACTTGCTGGCATGTTGCTCTTGGACTTCTAGTCTCCTGTGCACAAAGAAATAAATTTCTGGCTTTTAAGCTACCCAATCTTTGGTCCCTTGTTATAACAGCAGCTCTAGAAAATGTATATAACTGGCCAACACCATGCGCAGCAAATACCTATTGAGTGAATAACTATTGATGAGTTCTAAAATTTAAAAAGTGAAGGATAGCACATTAGGGAAAGAAAACTGGTAGACATGGCTCTTGAACTTGACCTTAAATAATATGGGTTAAAGACATGGAAGAAAATTTTAAAAACTAAAGTATGGGAAAGAACACTGGGCAGATACCAAAGCAAGACTGTAAAAATCCTGCTATCTGGGACCAGAGGATACCAATGTTGATAAAGAGGCAAGGTGAATGGTAGAAAATCTTGAAAGAATAGCAAGGAAGTGGCTACAAACTCAAAGACCATAGAGAGTCAAGGGCGCACCCATTTGTTGTCAGATGACTTGAATGTATAGTCATGAGCTGTAATGCCACTGCAACCCCCCTTGTTTAAACCTGGGTATGATACCTCCTTTTCAGTACCCTTCTGGGACTTCCAAGTTAGGTACTGTAATACAGTGGTAAGAACAGTTATATGTAGCAGGTACCATTTCTTCAACAGCACCCAGTGAGAATACAAAGCAAACCTCCAGAAAAGCAGAAACTGCAGCCCTACATGCAAATTCCCAGCCTGCAGTGCAAAGCTACTGTGCCCTAAGAGAGCTTACACTTCTAATGCATCCTGTTGATCCTTAAGGCTATTCGGGGGAGTCTACACAATCCAAGATCTCTTGAAAGACTAGTAACTCCTAAGAGGTAGGTGCCTTCCTCACTCAAATGCTCTGGGTATCCCTACACACCTCCTCAGGGCCATAGCTGCAGGAGTTAGGTGTGGAAACCTGGCCACATGAAGCCAGTTTCAGCATGGGAATGGATAAGGAGGTCCAAGAGTTCTGGGTCAGTCATGGCTGAGGCCTAGCATTGCCGAGCGTACGAACCCCAGGAGAGTAAGACAAAGGCAAAGTTCTTAGAAGGAAGAAAACTGCAGTGAGTGAGGAGGGGAGGTCACAGGCCAGTGAAATGGAGGGAGAGCTGAGGAAAGGGCCTTCTGGGTTGCTGATGTCTCTTCAGTTCTGGTATCAGGTCCCAGGGAAGAGCTGCATTACCTGTTCTCTTGGGTTCTCCTAGATATTTGGTATTGCCCTAATAAAAATCACCTTGTTTGCTTAAGCCAGATAAAGTGAGTTTTCACTGTGTATACTTGCCCCGAAAAATCCTGACCAAGAAGGGCTTTGTGTACATGGGCATTCTTATGACATTGCTGGGTTCACCCTCCATGAAATCCAAAAACTACATTTGGGGCCCAAAGGACTTGGTAAAAACCACTCCAGCCGTGGTGTGTAGTGTTCTTGCTCTGGGCTGTTGGGAAGATTAAAAGCCTATGTGTTACACAAAACTGTTATCATTTATCAGCCAACACTGTGGTCACCTTAGATGACCGAGCAGAGTCCCAGCTGGAGAGCACTCTCCAAAACTGTGAGGGGCATATTTTATTCCTTTCATCTTTGGCTTTTCCAGCCTGCTGCAGACCTAACTTAACAGAACATTTGTGGGGCATTTGACATCGGCTCCCAAAGGGTCTCCAGACAAACTCCCCTCTTAATACCTGAGGAAGCTGCAAGGCTCAGGCAGGTTAACTAGGAAGATGGAAAGGTCAGACACAGTAACAGCCAGGGAGCAGCCATTGCAGGGGATCATTTTTACCGGAACTCCAAAGTTTCATAACCACCTGGTCATCTCATCTGATTGAGATTTTATTGGGCTCTCTGCAACTGCTCTTCTCCCGTCAGATTCCTTTTGTGACCCTTGATCTCCAGCCCAAGGCTGCAGTGTGATGTCCTACTAGGACTTGTGAGGATTCTCACAGAGCAACAGTTGACCGGTTAAAAAGACTGAGCGGTTCCACAATATCAATTCCTACTACCAACCCAGAAAAAAGTAAAAATATTTTACAAAATCAAACTACACATAAGTTTGATGATGGGAGAATGCTCTTATTTCTATAATCTCCTAAGTGCACTGTATTTTCTGACACCTCCAGACTTTACGTGTGCTGATCTCTGTCTTCTCCACTGTGCCTTAGCTCTTCCAAGAGTCAGCTCAGTGCCTCCTCCTCCCAGAAGTCTCCAGGGTACCAACCCCTCCTCTGGGCTGCTAGGAAATCTGAACTTTCCTCTGTCAATTCACCAGGCTGTACCTGTGCACTCGCTTCTAAGTCTCCCCATCAGCCAGGCAGGACCAGCCTTCTCTTCCATGTATCTATGCTGCTGACCCATACATGGGAGACAGTCAAGGTAGAAGGTTGGTGAATGAGTGGGAAATGTACAGTCAATTAGCTGGGAAGTGTATAAGCAATTAGCAATTAGCTTATACCTTCATGCACAATTATTCTTGGGAGCAATTAGTGACTAAAGGAAGTTAGAGCGGCGTTGTACTTATTTTCTCATCCCCAGAATACAATGCCCAGCACACACGGTTCTAAGGACACAAGGGTTACTTCGGCTCACAGTCTGTAGAGGTTTTAGTCTATTGTCAGCTGGCGCCAAAGCGGGGCAGCATCACAGAGGGGCATCACAGAGGGCCCTTACGCATGACATGGCAGACGGGAAACAGAGGGTGACCCAGGGAGGAGGGTGGGGGGTAAACCCCTTCAGGCCACACATCCAGTGCCCTACCCCTTCCTAGCTCTAAACTCTTCAAAATTAATTTTATTGGCTCATTTTAGATGTACATAATGATCACATTTATCGTAGGGAATTTGAACCTGCACATAACATGCAATGATTCTTTCTTCCCCATTTCTCTCCTCTTACTTTCACCTCTCCCCCCGCTTACTTACAAAAGCTTTGTTTCCATTTTTCCATCCTATTCCCTTTTTCTTTTCCATTCCTCCCCCTCCCTCATTCCACTTCCCATTTCAACATTTTCTTCCTATTTCACAGTATCTATTGCACATTTTGATCCTTGTTTTGTTTTGTTTTGTTTGCATTTTGAGACAGAGTCTCATGATGTAAGCCAGGCTGGCCTTGAACTCATTAGGTAGCCAAAGTTGGCCTTAAACTCACGGTGATCCTCCTGCCTCAGCCTCCTGAGGGATTACAGACATGCACCACCACACCCAGCTTGGTCCTTATTTATACTTTCAGTTTCTCGCACCAAAAAAACAACACAATGTTTAAACATGTGTGTCCAATTTGTTTCACTTAAGAGTATGGTCTCAAGGTGCATCCATTTAGTTAGAAATGTCTCAATTGTATCCTTCTTTATGGCATAGTAATATTCCCCTATAAAAAATCACATCTTGCTTATCCATTCATTGGATGATGGACATTTAGGCTGTTTCCAAGATTTACCTCTTCAAAACTGTGCTGCTAGAGCCGAACGGGTCACCGAGGGCGCCCTGAAGGGGGCGTGTGCCCCATGGCTGCTCTGCTGTGGGCCCCGCGGCAGCTCCACCGTGGGCCCCGCTGAGGGCGCCCCGCGGGCTGAACCCGCCCCCACCCATAGCGCGGCAACGGGGCAGAGCCGGGCGGTCCACTGTGAGCATAGGTGCTTTTCCACCTCCAGCCATGGCAATTTGTATACACCCCTGTATGTTATAGTATAGTCTGAGGCAGCTATATCTCTTCCCAAGGTGAGAGTCCAAGGATATAGATAAACTCAGGAGTACAGTTATTATCACAGGGAAGATAACTGATTGAGTGGTAGGGCAATGGAGATGAGGGAGGAGAAAAAACGAACTGATCAAAAGGGCCATCATCTGTGTAACTGAGTAACAAAGATGAAGGTAACATTATGTAGGACAGCATCCAGAGCTAATTCCCTTCTATGTTCTCTATAATTCTGTATTTCCTCAGTCG
>PVLD010032453.1:0-14619 GCA_004027595.1 Dinomys branickii
TGCTGCAGAGGCTGCTCCAATGACTTTTCTTTGGGGGGATGTCCCTTAAGCTTTCTGCTGAGAGTTCCGCTTAAAAGGCTGTACAGATGTTGGTTAGCTACTCCCTAGCGAGAGACCTGGGTGAGGTGTGTAAGACCGCTCCCCCGCCCTCCCGGGGTTCCCTGCAGGTATAGGGATGGATCTCCTCCCCCACTCGGTGATCTGGTCGCGAGCGCAGATAGCTCACCAATTTTCGGAGTCCCTGCAGGCAGGAAGGTTCCTAGGTGGCAGTTTTCTGTGCTATGCTCGCGATCCGCCGCTCGCAGCCCCTTGTTTTCTCACGCTCTCCGGGTCTGGGGGAGGGAGCGGGATGCTCCGCTCCTATGCTGCGCAACCTGCCCGATGCACGCGAAATGTGGGACTGCGGGGCGTTGCCGCTGCTAAAAAGCCGATCTCTGTCGGGAGTCACTGGAAAGCTGCGCCGGCTCGGGAGGCAGGAGGGACCGAGCTGGCTGTGCCCCCAGGGCACTCGGATCCAGCCAAGCCCCTTCCCCGCGCGGAGCGTCCCCGGCTCCCAGCGTCTGGGGCTTTCCCGCGTCTCGCCACGGCAGTTTGGGCCGCCCTACCGCATCTCCCCCGGCAGCTCAGAGAAACACGTTCAGTTTGATCTTCCCAGCCGAGGTCCCGGCATTCACGCTCGCCAAGTCTGTCTCGAGCTGGTGGTGTTTATCAAGGAGGATCGCTTCCTTGCTGCTCACCTGGTCGCCATCTTCCCGGAAGTCCCCATTTAATTTAGTTTTACTCCCTTTATTTTGCTTTCCGTAAATGTTGAATGCTATCCTTTTTCCCTGCCCACCACTTTATCACTATAAAATGGCACCGAGAGGCCGTCTCTCTCCGGAGAGAATGGCTGTCATCAAGAAATAACTGATAACAAATGGGTCTGTGAGGGAGAAGAGACCCTTCTCACTGTCGGTGCGAGAGTAGACTGGTGCAACCACTGTGGACATCCGTGTGGAGATTCCTCAGTAAACTAGGATTAGAGGTCCCATTCCACTCAGCTATTCCTCTCCTGTGTATCTTCCCAGAATAATTAAAAACATAGTACCACAGAAATATATGTGCACCCACTTTTACAGGAGCACAATTTGTAATAGCTAAATCTTGGAAACAACCAGAAGTGCCCATCAACCGAGGGATGGATAAAAAAGATGTGGTTTTAAAAAACATAATGGAATACTACTCAGCCATAAAGAAGGATAAACTTGGGACTTTTATAGGTAAATGGATGCAACTTGAGACCATACTTGTAAGTGAAATAAATGAGACTCATGTGTGAATGTCATATTGTCTCCCTGGTGTGAGAAACTGAAAGAGTAAATAAGTTCTAAAATGTACAATAGATACTGTGAATGGAAAAAATTTGCTTACAAGGGAAAAGGAACTAGGATAGGTTAAAGGGGAAAGGACAGTAGGAAAAGGGAAAAATGCAAGTTGGTTATACTGTCAGTATCTTTTAGTTCTTTAAAAAGGAAGATTTGTGCTAATATCGATGGGAGAAATTTTTATGGTCGTATCTTGTATCCTGAGCAACTACTTTAAATATAACAACAGGTAATATATTAACTGTTGCTATTCTATTATTTTGTTATGAAATTTTGTTTTACCTTTTTTCCATAAAAAGACAATTGGGCCCGCATCAGACTTCTTGACTCTCACAGAAATGAGGCAACAAGGAAGTTGTGTTTCCACAGAACTCAAAGCAGCCTGTGACCAAAGGGCAGATTAGAGCAGAAGCTAAACTCTCTGTCACATGAAACACACACGGAGACACAGCCCTTAATCTGCAAAAGCTTGTAGAGCCCCTGTCACAACTTCACCCTGGAGAGACGAGGGGCTCACTGGAAAGATGTCCAGTGGTGAGCATCGGGAGCCATCTGCTGTACATTTCTGGCAAAGTATTGTAGATCTCAGAATATGTAAATGTAGTTTTTTTTTTTTTTTGGCGGTACTGGGGATCGAACTCAGGACCCTGTGCTTGCTAGGCAGGCGCTTATTCCACTGAGCTATATCTCCAGCCGTGTAAATGTAGTTTTGAAAGCAGAAATAATTCAATTAATAAGGGGGTGGAGATAGAACTGAGAGGTAGAATAAATTTATCAAAGATCATGTAAAGAATAAATAGAAGTCAAAGGGTACTTTTAATTATAGATGAAGCAGGTATTAAGATTAAGTAAAAAAACAAAGGCCTAAAGGGATTTGAGTAGGCGTGAGAACAAAGGTAGTAACTCAACAAAGACATTGACTTTCCTAATTGCACAAAAAATTTAGAAAAGGGAAAAGGTATACCAGACGCATGACAATAAAAATATAAGATACTGTACATAGTGCCATGATAAAATTGCATAGTGATGTGAATCATATTGATAAAGGTGTGACTAGATTAAATTCACTTGCTGAAGGAAACAATATTTTTATCTTTGTTTCACAAAGCAAGTCCCAACAATATCCTGAATATAAAAGGCACACCTAAAACAAAGTAAATTAAAAGCTGAGCAAAGTAAAATTCAAGCCAAAGAGCATGAAACAGGACAAAGTGTGAAACATAGTTAGAAAAGCTTCCAGTTCTCAGAGAAGATAGGACAGCAATAAATACAGATGCACCAGGTAACACCAGAACCACCTTTAAATAGCAAACTGTAAGAGATTCAAGGAGGGATAAAGAGAAATGCACACAATCATAGGAGACAGTTAACACATCACTTTAAATACCAGACAGAGAAACTAGAGAAAAACTAAGTAAGGATATAAAAGACCCAGCATAAACATTGTATAAATTATCTAAATATGTAAGTTTATACAGTGACAGTATTCATTTTATTTTCCTTTCCCTCTCCTGTCCTCTCCTCTCCTGTCCTCTCCTGTCCTCTCCTGTCCTCTCCTCCCCTCCCCTCCCCTCCCCTCCCCTCTTTTTTTTGTGTGTGACAGAGTCTTGCTGTATAGTTCAGGCTACCCCTGTGCTCACTTTGTAGCCCAGGTTTGCCTCAAACTTGGGGCAATCCTCTTGCCTCAGCCTCCTGAGTGCCACTGTGCCTGGGTGCACTTTATTTTCAAGCACACATGGAACATGATAAAATTTGGTTACAAAGAAAGCAGCAGTAGTTAAGTTCCAAACAACTAGAAATTAATAAAAAAAACCAAAAACATTCCTCAACCAGGAAATTGAATTAAACATTCAACTCTTAAACAAAAGATTAAAAGATATAGGTAAAACTCAATGGAAAATACAGATATTCCACATATTAAACTCTATAGGATGCATTTAGCAGTGGGCCTCAGGTCTGTTTTTTTTTTTTCCAGTACCATGCTGATTTTATCACAGTAGCTTTATAGTATAATTTCAAATCAGGGATTGTGATGCCCCCTACCTCGCCTTTGTTGCTCAGGATTGCCTTTGCTATTCTAGGTCTATTACGGTTCCAGATGAATTTTAGAAATGTTTTCTAGATCTTGAGGTATGCTAATGGTATTTTGATCAGGGTTACGTTAAATCTGTGCGACAATTTTGGGAGTATGGCTGTTTCAATGCATTTGTTTTTCCTATCCAGCAGCAAGGGATATTGTTCCAGTTTTCTGATACCATTTTTTTCTGATATGATTTTTGATCACTTTTCTATACTACTGTAATTTTCAATATATAAATCCTTTACTTCCTTTGTTAGATTGATTCCTAAATATTTCATATTTTTGATGCTACTGTGAAGGGTGTTATTTCCCTAATTTCTCTGTCAGTGAGTTAGTTTTTTGTATATAGGAGCGCTGTTGATTTTTGAGTGTTGACTTGGTATCTAGCCATATTACTGAATTTGGTTATTATATCTAGAAGTATTTTGGTGGAGTTTTTGGGGTCTTCTACCTGGCATATCACATCATATGTGAATGATGATGATTTAACTTCAGCGTATCCTGTTGTTATTCCTTTTATTTCTCTCTCTTGTCTGATTGCTCTGGGTAGTGTTTCCAACACTGTTTTATTACTTATTGGATGAATTTGAGTTTTTTCTTTCCTTTTTTTGTTGAGATTGGCTAAGAGTTTATTAATTTTATTTATTCTTTCAAAGAACCAACTCTGATTAATTAATTCTTTGTATTATTTTCTTGGACCCAATTGTGTTAATTTGTGCTCTGATCTTTATTTTTTTTCTCTGATCTTTATAATTTCCTCTTTTATGAGCTTTAAGCCTGACTCTCTCTTCTTTTTCTAGAAGCCTGAGGTACAGCATAAGGTTGCTTATTTGTGCTTGTTCTGTTTTCCTGATATGGGAATTCACCGCTATAAATTTCCCTCTTAGAACTGCTTTCATTGCATCCCACAGGTTCTGGTATGCTGTATCTGCATTTTTGTTTAATTGTAGATATTCTTTAATTTCTTTTTTAATTTCATCTGTGACCCATTGGTTGTTCAGGAGGGTATTATTTAATTTCCATGTGTTTATGGAGTTGTGGTGGTTTCTTTTGCCATTCATTTCCAACTTCGTTGCACTTATGGTCAGATAATATGCATAGAATAATTTGAATTCTTTTGCATTTACTTAAGCACAATCTATGGGCTAGTGTATGGTTTATTTTAGAGAATGTCTCATGTGCAGCTGAGAAGAACGTGTATTCTGATGCTATTGAGTGTAACATTCTGTAAATGTCTGTAAGTCCATTTGTTCACAGGTTTGGTTCAGTTCTGATATTTCTTGGCTGATATTCTGTCTGGTTGATCTATTTGTGACAATGGGTATTAAGGTCACCTATTACAATTGTGTTAGTGCTTATTGGACTTTTCATATCTATTAATATTTGTCTTATATAGTTGGGTGCTCCCATATTTGGTGCTTACATATTTATAATTGTTATCTCCTCCTCTTACAGTTTTCCCCTAACAAGTATGTAGTGACCTTCTGTGTCTCTTTTGATAATTCTTGTTTTGAAGTTCACATTGTCTGCAAACAGAATAGCTACCCTTGCTTTTTTCCTATCGCATGGAGTATTGTTTTCCATCCTTTGACTTTTAATTTCTTTTTGAGTTAAATGTGTTTCTTTTATACAGTATATTGTCCCTTATGATTGTCTGTTTCTTTTGATTGGTGAATTGAGGCCATTTATGTTAATGGTTATAACTGACATGTATTGGCTTATCTTTGTCACGTTATTTTCCTGCTGTTGGTTTTCTACTTTTCCTCTCTGTTTATTTGCTTACTCTGCTTGGTGATTCCTTTCTGTTGGTGTTCTTGGAATTGTGGTCATGTTGTTTCTGTCTAGAATATCTTTCATATCCTTTGTAGAATTGGTTTGGTGGTCATGAATTTCTTCAGTTGTTCTTTGACATGGAAGTATCTTATTTCTCCATTAATTTTGAAAGATATTTTTGTAGGGTACATCAATCTCATTGGAAGTTGTTTTCTTTCAGGACTTGAAATACTTCACTCCAAGCTCTTGTTAACTTGAGGGTTTGTGTTGAGAAGTCTTCTTTGATTCTGATGGGCTCTCCTTTATAGGTGTTCTGTTTCTTTTCTCTAAGAGCTTTTAATAGTCTGTTCTTGTGCTGAATTTCTGAGATCTTCATTATTATATGTCAGTATAGTTTTATTTGGTTATAGCTAATTGGAGTTGTATATGCCTCACTTACTGTATGTCATATTCTTTTTCTGTGCTTGGGAAATTTTCTGCTATTACTTCTCCAAATAGTTTTTTTTATGTCATTTGTGTTGACACCTGCTACTTCATTGACACCTATTATTCTTATATTATTTTTCTTTGTGTTGTTTTTGCAGCTGTTTAATTGTTATTTCTTGATCTTTTATTATTTTCAAGAGATTTTTCTGTTCATGATCACTAGTTGTGATCCTGTCTTCAAGGTCTAAAAGTCTGTCTTCAGCTTCATTTAAGTGTTTTTGCCAGCTTTAATGGAATTTTTCATTTCCTGCTTATCTGTTTGAATTCATTTCATGCATTCTGTTTCTTTCCTATAATTGATCATTCATGGATTCCATCTTCTTCCTAACATCATCAATTTTTTAATCTATCTCTACTCCAGATTTGTTGAGCAATTCCTTTATGAATGTTGATATTTCATTCTTACCTGATGGATTATTTGTTATCTGACTTCCTCTATAGCCTCGTAGATTTGTTTCTTTAATTCAGTTGCAATCATATGTCTTCCATTTTCCTCTATCTTGTTGCCTCCTGAATTTTTTCTGTCTGGGCTGGAGATCTGAGGTTTCATCTTGCTTCTACATCTTGTCATTTTCTATTTAGAGAGTTTTTATTTTGCCTTCTGTATTAACGCTCGTAAGTTTTTATAGCCAGTAGCTCTATCACTAGTATCAAGGCCTCTGCAGGCAAAGTTTGTTCTTCAGGGTTATCTTCTGTGTGTAGGAGGTTCTTGGTTTCTGTCTGTCCCAAGATCTCACTTTTCCAATTAATTAAGAGTGAAATGTTGGTATTTGTTTAGCTCAGTTCCCAGTCCTTTGGTGCTGGGGTGTGTTATTACCTCAGAACTTCCCAGTATTGTTACAGAATTGAGAACAAGTGATTAAAACAGATATGACTTCCTAGCTAATGTAGTATCACTAGCACTAAGCATAGCATCAAGCACAGTTTAGAAACTGACAAACTGTAGTAACTATTAATTTTGTAACTTTAACCAGAGGTGCAAAATCTACAGTTATTTAACAGAACTGATTGTAAATTGAGAGCTTGTATTCAGTCTTTCCTCTTAGCAGAGGAACATTTGGTGGGAACATTTATAAAGGATTGTGTATAGAACACAGAGAAATAAAAAAAAAGGAGAAGCCGGGCTGCAGGATGAAGGGTGGCCATGCAAACTATGGGAAACTAGAAACGAGGGCAGAAGAGAAGGAACGAGGGAGTAAATAGGGGGTTATTGAAGTTGACCAGAAAAATTAGAGAGACTCTTCTCTCAGATGAAAATACGATTAAATCTAGAAAAGTAAATTGAGGAAAGGAGGAAAGAAGATGAATAGATTAGAACAAAAATATAGGTAAAAAGCAAAATTAAAAAAGGAATGGAAAACAAGCCTGTGAAAGGAGGAGGAGGAGGAGAAGGAAGAAGAAGAGGAGGAATATAAAACAAAACAAAACAAAACAAAATTCCTCTGGTGTCCACCAAAAGTCCAAAGCTACCGGATAATACTGCCAAGGCTGCAGTAGAGTTTGTGCTGTATTTGAGGCTGCTCTTGGCCTCCAGATAGGTGGTCTGGGGCCACCGTCTCCAGCCAGTGCTTCCTTCATGTCCCTTAGTGGCCTCGCACTTCTTATCCTGTTTCTCTGCATGGTCTCTCTCAGTTGCCGTGCTGTTTTCAGGCGGAGACAGGGCTGGTCCCAGTGCCCTGCATCTTTGGCTCCTCCTGACCCTTGCTCATCCTTCTGTGTTCTTCTTCTCCTGGCAAGTATCTCTCCTTTCAGGTTAGTTGTTGCAGGGCGGGGTGGGATGCTGTGGTCTGGTCTGGTCCTCTGTTCTTGCTGTTGCCATCCAAGGCTGCTCAATCTCAATTCGTACTCCTCTCCTGAGGTCAGGTATAACTTCCCATTCATTACTTCACAATGGCCACTGCCACCATTACCTGCTTCTGCTGTAGTCCTTAACTTCCTCAGGCAAGATGGAGGGGTGCTGTGGGTGCCTTTCTGCAGCCTATGGCAGTACGGTTCCAGTGTGCAAGGCTGTTTAATTCCCTGCACCTCTCTACCCCCAGGTTATAGGGAAGAGCGAGCTGTTCCATTGACTGTGCACCCGTGTAGTCTTTAATCTTGTTCCTGGTGGTTCCAGTTAGTGCTCTGGAGGACAAAATGAACAGGAAGAAAAGAAAAAAGAGGAAAGAAAAAATTATAAAAAAAAGAAAAGCTGGCTGATGATCAGGGAGGGAGCAATTTATGCTGGACTATAGTGTCCTCTGCTTGAAGGAAGGCAGAAGAGGCAAGGGGCCTTATATCCAAGTCTATCCTGCATGGGTTGATTTAACCATATTATTTTAGCATATACTTTTCTTCTTCTTTTAAGATTCCAGGTGAGCAGTTGTCCCAATCTTGTGACCCCCAAACAGCCAGGTGGACTGGCTGATGTTTTGTTAAGTCCTTTATCTGTTTTCCTTGATCTATTAGTATTTATTTTTCTTTTTGTAAGAGTAGAATATATTTACTAGGGGAAGGAAAGCTTCTGTCTGAGAGAAATACAGAAGAACTCCCAAGTGGGTTGCCGAGGATGCTGCCTTTTCTAGGGATTTTTATAGAGCAAATCTACGAGGTGGGGTGGTCCAAGGTGGGGAAAAATGGGAAATTGCAAGGTGGGCATGAAGTGGGACAAAACTATAGTCAGCCAGTCAGATTACAAACATACCTGCCCAGGTAAAATTGAATAAACTGGAATCAAGTGAGGAAGAACAGCACATAGCAAGTGGGCATGGATACAGAACAGGGTTCTTCAGCTAGAGGGTTAGATTCATGGCTCTTCCTGGTTTCCTCAAGGTGATTGATACTTGTTTAGAATATCAGACCCTGATGTTTATCCTTAGGAAGTATGTGGGTGCATTTGTTTTATCCCTTGTCTTGAGGTCTGGACCACAGGGGAGGTGCCTGTCTCCCCCGCAGTTGCAAGGTATCTTCTCTCCACTGGCTCCTTTGATGGCCCAGCCTTGTCTGACTACCTATAATAATTTTATTTAGCTTAGCTGCTATAACATTTCCCCCTCAGAAGAAGTACTTCAAATTGCTGTGGGGGACCAAAGGGCAGTGACCAATCTGGCTTCTTCTGGCTCAACGGGGTTGTAGCTGTTGATTGCAGTCAGAGAGTCTGTTTAAAGGCTCTTGGTTGACATCAGGCATTTTCATCCAGGGTAGGTGTATCAGTCTTTCATGTCAGACTGACTCTGGTTTTAGGGTGTGTGTCCCTCCCCTTTCTCCCAGTTGCCTGTGTTGTAGTTGAATTTCTCTGAGTAGCTCTGAACGGCTCCTCCTGTCTGAATGGCTCTTCTCGTGCTCAGCCATGTTTTCTCAGCCCCCCCCCCCCAACTCTCTTACACGTTGTAAGTAATTTGATAATTTTGTTGCAGGCCAGGAGGCTTTTAAGACTTATCTTGGAAGTCTAATGATATTTACTAAAACTTTCCCAGGTGTCCCACAGGGCTTCCCAACCACAGCCTTGTGTCTTCCTTTGTTCTAGAAAGTTCTCCCACTGTAGTGTTAAATGTTGTGTGTTCTTGTTTCGTGGGTCTCCTGCATGGAGTCTTAGTGTCTTTCACTGCAACCATTTCTCTCATATTTATTTTGCTACTTAAGTGATTGTCATCTTGTTTGCTTTCTTTGTTTCTTCAGTGCCTTTTACTGCATTTTGATTTGATTATATTATTTCTGGAACACTTTATAATTTAGTCTTCAATTCTGACATAAGTTGTGCTTTTTATTTTAATTCTCATTTTATTTCTTTATGTTTTTGTCTGTTTCTGCTCTTAGCATTTGGGTTTCTGATTCAAGTTGGTTTTCATAGGTTCAGGTGCTTATTTGTGAGCGTGTACTTCTGTACAAAGCACTGTAGTGCGGTGTTATTTTTCTCTAGTTTACACTTGGTTTTTTGAAGACACCTTTGTTGTTTCAGGCTATTTTATTCTTAGGAAAGCCGAGGCAGGTAAAGTTAGCTTTCACCCATTCCCTCCATGGATGGGCTGCGCTCTGGGCTCAGTTCTAGGACTCCTGGTTTCAGAGCACCCTCTGTGGTCAGTGTGGTCCGCGCTTTCTGTAATCTGGTTTTCATTTTCTTGTGGTTTTGGAAGAAGTCCATCAAGTTTTCGGTTCTTTTGGCCTTACAAGGTTCCTCCTTTTGCTGCTTTCCCCTTAACCCCGCAGTCCCAGCTGAGCACACCTGCCTTCTTGTTTTCTGTTTTCTGCCCCAGAGAGGATGTTTGCGGGAGCAGTTGCCTGCTGCCCTGTGCATGATTATGTCCTTTCTCTGCACCTGCGCATTGGTCAGCGAGGAATACCTCCCAGCAGCTTTGCGTTTGCCGTGACCTTTCTACACTGGACTGTCATTTTATCAGGTTCAGGAACTTTACAGTTCTCCTCTTTTTTCCATGAAGTTTCCCTGGCCTTTTCTTTTTATTGGCAAACATTTGGGGCAGCAACGGTGCTGTTTATTTTTTTACTGACAAGGAATATGAATTCTATAGGGTTGTGTCTCCTATCTCTAAGGAAAGGAACCTGTGTGGATTCCTTTGTCTTTATTGCTGAGCAATTGAGTTTATTATAAACACTGTGGACATACACAAAATTTGGCGGCCATCATGATGTGGGCTCCGGTGAGCATCTCTGCCCTCTCTGCCATGGCTCCATTCTCCCCTGGAATCCCCTTTGCTGCACTTCTTAGGGAGGATAAAATGTTATTGTGCTTTCTTCGGAGGTAACTGTCTTCGAACGAGAGATTATTCTAATGGTGGGTCCTTGCACTGGGTGCTTCTCCTGGATGTTCTTTCATGTCTATTTCGTTTTTCTTCTACCCAAGCTGTATACAAAGGGCAAGAAATGGTTGCTTCGTCAATCTATAAAGTTGGATTTTTTTTTATTATCTCTTCATGTAGAAGAAATGTAGATGCCCATTAAGTTGAGTTTTGCTGTAGAACTTTTCTCCAATAAAGCTTTTGTTACATTTTGGTTTTTTTTGAGATTAATTTGGACATGACTAATTTTTGTGAGGCTTAAAAACAATAACAAGTTTGTAAGTGAAATGAAAATGTAGAAAAAGTATCCAGAGAACATGCTGTTTAGAAAATATTATACTACAAGCAACATCTAAAATTGTCTTTGCTTTGTTTGGTGTGATTTAGAAGGATCATGAATATTGACTAACATCAAACCAGAATAAAATTCCTTGCAGCATTATTAGGCCCCTTTATATCTGGTGCTTCAGGGATATCTAGCTAGACATTCGTATTTTCTCGAAGGTCAAATTAAATGCTAATGTAATATTGGGTGCTTTTTAAAAGTTAATCTCTGTATTGATTCCAGTGTTGCAAACTCACTGAACCATTCAAATATGTTTACTCCTCCTGAGGGTTAAAATCATGGATCTGAGATCAATATTTTCTGAATGTAAATGTCAAAGTTTGTCTCATCCATACATTATGTTAAAAAAAATAAAAAGACAGAAAGAAAGGCAATTTTCCATGCAACTTTCCCTCCTAGAGTGCAAGTGGGCTTTGGTCTTCTCAGAGCAGGCACACCTTTTATGTTAGGAGGAAGACAAAACCCCCAACCCTTAAAACACACAAAAGGAACCTCCCTGGTTGGTCTGCACCAAGACTGACAATCTCCAGCTTTGGATGACACCTGGGCAAGTTAGTACATTGGATGCTTCTGATCATTGGTCCTGAGAATGCAGTTGGGCAGATAAGCAACACTGGAGTGCTGTGTGGTGATCTTGAAAGCAAAGAGGTTCCAGAGAGTTTGAGGAAGCCTGGATATCCACGAGGAGGGTGCCGGGAGAGATGGTGCAGGAAAAGTTCTAGTAACTGTTTATTGATTTTTCTCTTTATGTGTATGGGAGCAGGGACCCCATTTTGATTAGGGGCTGCACATTTTTCCCATGCATATATTTCTCAGGAAATAACACCTCATCACCTCAGAACCAGAGATCCATGACAACCACTAAGGAATGATGGAGGGGTGACACCCAACACAAGCTGGTCAGCCAGCACACTGTTGGAGGATGAAGTCCCTTACACTAACTAGGCAGTAACCTTGCAGGCCATTACTGGGAGCCTGGAATGAGGCCTGAGCCCAGGGCACCGGAGCCAGGGAAAGGTCCCGGTGCCTCACCTTTTCTCAGTTGCCGTGGCTGTGTATGAAGTCATCTCCAAAAGTGGGGCCTAAAAATGACAACAGTTATTTCACTTTTAATTCTATCATAGCCATAGAATTTGAGAGCAAGCTTGCTTCTGCTTCACCTGGAGTCTTTGGGGCTGCTCCAAAATACCACGGGGCACATCATTGCATTTATCTGCAGATGTGTAGCTCCTGCGATCTCACAAACCCCCCTTTGCTTTGGCTGTTCTGGGTTGGGTTTTTGTCACTTGGAACGTGAAGAGGCAGAGTAGAGCAGGCGGGTCAAAGCTGTTACCTGGAGGTTTTAGAGCAAGAAAGACACTTGGTCTGTGTCCTCCGTTCCTGGTTCAGAGCTCTCAAGACTGTAGAATTTCTTAAGAGTGATAGTATTGTCTTTCCTTCTGGTGAGATGACTCATGGGAGCCCGTATACCTTTCTATTACCACATTTCCTACAGCTGGAAGAGATCTAGTTGGACCAGTTGTGGCCTGAATGACTGTCTGTATGCAACTTGATCTCAATATATTATTAGTAAGTGGATGACAGAAATTCCGAATTCTAACCGTTACAGTACCAAGAAAAGCGAGCAAACTAAAATAATTTAAAATGAATCAAAGAACCTTAAAGTTAAGACAACAATATGCAATATAACAGCCATTGTTGAATTCCTACCACCTTGATTACTGAAACTCGGTATTGTTTCTAACGTTTTTAAAATTTTTTTATTCTCATTGTTTGATCAACCTTGCATTCTTACAGCTGGTAATCTGAGCAACTTCACTGAAGATAACAATATGTAATATAACAACTATTGTTAATTTCCTGTCATCCTGTTTTGAAATTCTATATAATTTTTATTGTTTTTGTGTTGTTTTGTTTTTATCTTTGTTGTTATTATTTTGTTATCTTTTCTCTCTAAAAGAAAAAAGAAAAAACCCTTTTTAAAGTAATGTAAAAGCTAAAATGATGAAAAGGTAAATGTCTTGGTAAAACGGAATAAAGCTAAGTGGGGCTGAGATTAGTCCAAAGGCATCTCGAGTTATCTTCCGAAACAATCTCCACTGGCAAAATACATATCTAGTAAATTCCTAAAATCATAAGTAATGGTGTATAGTTCATTGCTTGTGGGTGGCTGAAAGGCTGGTGGCTTTGAATATATTCTTTCACAAGAGACAGCGTACATATGGACTACATTTTTTGGAGTGAAGGAAGTAATTCAACTTAGAATTTCTTCTGTGGGACATGCTATTTTGAAAAACAATGAATTAAGCTTTTTTATAACGTATGTAGTCACATTGGCATAGTCTGATATTCTTTATGTTGTAAAGTGGTGCGTTTATGGAAACTAAATCATTGTCAGCTATTTGCCCAGGACATATTTCATAAATACTTGTATGAGAAATGCCTGTTCATTTGTGTCCTTCCATTCAGTCGACATAGGTAATGACCAAGAACTGAGCTCAAGTGGCAGCGGGTGAGGCAGCCAGACACTATTTGCTGAACTGCGAGACTCATGGGAATAGGATCAAGGGAAAGCAATGTGAACCACATGAACTACCCCCCAGAGGAACAAGTGGTACTATGCCGAAAACATTACATTTCCAGAGTGGGAAATAGGCCAAGCAGAGAACTGCATGGCCTCCCTTCTGAGAGCATCCATGTTGCCTGGACGCTGAAGGGTGGTGGGAAGCTGCCCACCCCTGTTCAGCTCCTGTAAGAACAGGGACTAGATTTCGCTCCAGGTGTGACTGGGTGCACCTAGAAGGGCTTAAGCGGAAGAGCAAAGCAGTTTGATCCTTATTTTTAAAAGTAAACAGCTTGGAAGAACCAAGAGTGGTAGCAGCAGGGAAACCAGCTGGAGGCAGGGCTGGGATAAAATACCTGAACACACACTCAAGGGGAAAAGATTTATTTGGCTCATGGTTTCTGTCCATGGTCAGCTGATGCCTAGGCAGAAACATCAGGCAGAAGGGTGTGGTGGAGAGGACTGCCACCTACTTTGTGGCATCCAGGCAGAGAGAGCAAGATGGAACCAGAGACCAGAGTCCCCGAGGTCATGCCCCGGTGGCACACCCAGATGCACCCATATGAGTGCCTTATCCCTCTCCTAGGCCCTCTTGAGCCAATCAAGATGACATTTGAAATTCACCATCACATGGGAAAGGGAGCAGGTAAGATATGGTTTGGAAGCGGAGTCAACAGGGCTTATTGACAACCTAGGTGTGGGAAGTGAGGGGCACGAGAGTCAAAGGTCTGTCCAAGCACAGGTGCAACTCAGAGGAGAAAAAGGGAGCTTCACCTTCATCTACTGATATCAGCCTTGCTGAGCCTGAGGGAGAGATGTCAGACGGGCAGCCGAGGGTGTAATGGAGCTCAGTGTGGTCTCTCGTGGACAGAAATACTGAAAATGCCAAGCGAGGGAAGGAATGGGAACGCAAAGTCTCTTGAGATGACCTTGAGAGTGGGCACCTGACATCCGCGGTGGCTCTTGCGGGGAGGAAGAGGAGTACGAATGTAGAACAAACTCTTATTCAGGACTCCTGGTTGTGGGTGTTAGAACGGTGACCTGATCAACTGGGCAGAAGAGAAAATGAAGCAGACTTGCCCACTCCTGATGGGCGGTGTCTAGCCGGGCCTTGTAGGAAAGAAGAGCCAGTCTTGAGCTCAGTTCTGTCTCTCATCTCTGCCTTTGCTCAGTGTGGACTTCCTTCCTGTGCCAGGGATTGGCCATCTGCACAGAGAGGCTGCCTGTGCCAGAGTCTG
>PVLD010032454.1:0-14619 GCA_004027595.1 Dinomys branickii
CCTCATCTTGCAGCTGTTGGATTGACTTTTCTTGTGTCTTTGATGATATCACGAGATTCTTCCTTTCACGCTCATAAGCTGCCATGCTGTCTTCCAGTTCTGAAATTCTATCTTCGGTTTCATTTAAACGGTTTTTCATGCTTTCAGCATTAGTTTTCAAATCCTGGCATTCTCTTTGGACCTGTTTCATTATTGGTAAATCGTTCTTGAATTGCTCTTGTAAGGTTTCTATTTGTTTCCTATTTTCTTCTAGACTTTTGTTTATTTCTCATCTGTGTAAATGGAGCATTTCTTCCATCATTGTTTTCAGCTCGTTTTTTATCTGAGAAATCATTGTGGGTATGTGGGTTATTTCTGCTTTAAGCTCTTTCATGGCCTGTTGGAGTTGTTTAATTTCGGATGCAATCGTTTCATATCTTGAAGTTATGAGGCTTCCTGATTCCCCTGTATCTTCATTTTCAAAACTTGTTCTGGGTGGGGTTGAGTTTTGAGACTGAGTTTTGTTCCTCTGTTTTCCCATTTTTGGGTATCGGATTCAAAATGTGGAGCTATAAATTCCACAGGCAGTTCAGCAGGCGGAGGTCTGCTGCAAAGGCTGCTCCAATGATTCCTTCTCTTTGGGAGAATGCCCCTTAAGCTTTCTGCTGAGATTTGTTCTTCTGTCTTCCCTTTTTTGGGTATCAGATTCAAAATATTGAGCAGTAGATTCCCCAGGCAGTTCAGCAGGCAAAGGTCTGCTGCAGAGGCTGCTCCAATGACTTTGCTTTGGGGGAATGTCCCTTAAGCTTTCTGCTGAGAGTTCCGCTTAAAAGGCTGTACAGATGTTGGTTAGCTACTCCCTAGCTAGAGACTTGGGTGAGGTGTGTAAGACCGCTCCCCCGCCCTCCCAGGGTTCCCTGCAGGTATAGGGATGGATCTCCTCCCCCACTCGGTGATCTGGTCGCGAACGCAGATAGCTCACCCGTTGTTTTTTTTGTGCTATGCTCGCGATCCGCCGCTTGCAGCCGCTTGTTTCCTCGCGCTCTCTGGGTCTGGGGGAGGCAGTGGGATGCTCCGCTCCTAGGCTGCGCAACCTGCCCGATGCGCGCGAAATGTGAGAGTGCCGGGCATTGCCGCTGCTAAAAAGCCGATCTCTGTCGGGAGTCGCTGGAAAGCTGCACCGGTTCGGGAGGCGGGAGGGACCGAGCTGGCTGTGCCCCCCAGGGCGCTCGGACCCAGCCAAGCCCTCTACCCGCGCGGAGCGTCTCCCGCTCCCAGCGTTTGGGGCTTTCCTGCGTCTCGCCACGGCAGTTTGGGCCGCCCTACCGCATCTCCCCCGGCAGCTCAGAGAAACACGTTCAGTTTGATCTTCCCAGCCGAGGTCCCGGCATTCACGCTCGCCAAGTCTGTCTCGAGCTGGTGGTGTTCATCAAGGAGGATCGCTCCTTCGCTGCTCACCTGGTCGCCATCTTCCCGGAAGCCCACTGTGTCAATGGCTCTTGAAGGTGATCGCTACCTATTTAGAATATCAATCCCTGGTGTTCATCCCTAGGGAGGTTTGTGGGTGCATTTGTTTAGTCTCTTGTCTTGAGGTCTGGCTCACAGCAAATACATCTTCATTTGCAAGGTATCTTGTCTTCCACATTGGCTCCTTTGAGGGCCTAGCCCTGTCTGACTGCCTATAATATTTCTGTCTAACTTAGCTGCCTATAACATTCTCCCCTCTGAAGAAGTGACCTGTGAGGGGGTAATGGGCAATGACCTCTTTGGCTTCTTCAGGCTGAAAGTGGTCATAGTTACTGATTGGCAGTCAGAGATAGTCTCCAGAGGGTCTACCTAAAGACCTTCAATAGACACCAGGCGTTTTCATCTTGGGTAGGTGTATAGCTTTAAATCTGGAAGAGACAAAGCCAAAGGAACAATGAAGTATGCATGGGCTAAATAATAAGATCTGCAGAATTATTATGAATATAGTCAACAAAGATTTCCACCAAGAGAGCTGGTAATGGCCTCTCATAGAGAGGGTAAGGTCTGAGCCATGAGCTCTGCTAGCTGAGCACTGGTCCCAGGTGTAAGTGAGGAACTTTCAAGAGTCTGACATAAAGTTACCATTGCACACTCTGCTGCCTTCCTTGTCCCATTTCCATGAAGGAGCTGCCATCATAGAAAAGGGTCAAATCAGGATTAGTAAGGGGTGTGTTTAATAAGTCTCTTCTAGCTGCATATGTATGGAGAATTACCTGTTTGCAGTCATGTCTATCAGCCTCAATTTCCTCCTTTTCAGGCAAAATGGTGGCAGGGTTTAAGGAGGAACATGTCTTTATTTGAATGGTTGGTCCTTCTAGAAGTAGAGGCTGGTATTTAAGAAGTCAGCTGTCTGATAGCCAGAAGCTCCCTCTGGACAAAAGAAGTCCTGCCACGTTATGAAGTGTATATACAGTGAGATCTAAAGTTAGCTTGGATGCCTCTGGCACTGAGAGCTACAGCTGCCATAGCTCCAAAGCAAGAAGGTCATCCCTTTGCTACAATGTCTAATTCATGCCTTAGATACCCTATAGGCTGTTGAGTGGTCCCTGATCCTGCGTAAGCACTCCCAAAGCTATACCTTACCTCTCATTGACATATGAATTGAAATGGTGTCCTGTGGGAAGACTTATGGCTGGGACATTTAGAAGAGCTTGCTTCAGCTTCTGGAATGCAGTTTGATAATCAGGTTCCCAAGTTAAAATATAGGTATCTGTCTTTTGGGCATTTTTATAAGTTGATAGAGGATCTTGCAATCTCCCCATATCCTGGTATCCAAAGGCAACAAAAGCCTGCAATTCCTAAGAATCCCCTTAGCTATTTTAGGGGCTTGTGCTGTGGGAAGGAAAGACTTGGTTTAATTCTGTCTTTTCCTAGCCTTTGGGTTCCCTTGGATATGAAGAGGCCTAAATATTTTACCTCGAGACTGCAAAGTTGTGCTTTAGATTTGGTGACTTTAAAACCTCTGTCTGCTAGAAAATTTAACAAAGCACAAGTGCCTTGGCTACAGAGGCCTTCTGAGGGGTCACATAAAAGAATGTCATCTAAGTACTATAAGACTGTGACCTGGGAAAACTCAAAGGATTCCAAGTCATGGGAAAGCACTTGCCCAAAAAGATATAGACTATCACTGAACACTGGCAAAGCACTGTCCACATCAATTGTGAGGCATGGTCATGAGGATTTTCAAAAGCAAAGAGAAACTTGGACTCTGTATGTAAGGGGATACAAAAGAAAGCACTTTTTCAATCTAACACTGAAAACCAACTGGCATCTTCTGAAATCTGAGAAAGCAGTGTGTATGGGTTAGTTACCATGGGGTTAACTGGCACTACTGCCTCATTTATCAATCTTAGGTCCTGTATTAATCTCCATTCTCCATTGGGTTTTGGAATTCCCAAGGTTAGAGTATTGCATGGGTGGTTACAGGGCTCAGTAAGGCTTGTGCCCTTAGGTTATCAATTATAGGTAATAATCCTTTTTTAACTTTAGGATTTAAAGTATATTGTCTCATCAGACAAGAGAAAGAAATAAAAGGAATAAGGATAGGAAAGGAAGAAGTCAAACTATCACTATTTGCAGATGACATGATACCACACATGGAGGACCCCAAAAACTCCACAAGAAAACTCCCGGAATTAATTGACAAATTCGGCAGCGTAGCCGGATACAAAGTCAACACCCAAAAATCAATCGCATTCCTATACACGAACAACAAACAGACTGAGAGAGAAATTGAGGAAACCATACCCTTTACAATAGCAACCAAGAAACTGAAATACTTAGGAATCAATCTAACAAAGAATGTGAAAGATTTATTCAGTGAAAACTACAGTAATCTGAAAAAGCAGATCGAAGAGGATTTCAATAAATGGAAAAATATACCCTGCTCATGGTTAGGAAGAACTAACATTGTAAAAATGGCCATACTACCAAAACTGCTGAACAGATTCAATGCAATTCCCATCAAACTACCGTTAACATACCTCACAGATCTAGAGAAAATATGCCTCAAATTCATCTGGAACCAGAAGAGACCGAGAATAGCAAAAGCAATCCTGGGCAATAAGGACAAGTCAGGTGGAATCACAATCCCTGACCTGAAATTATACTACAAAGCTACTGTAATAAAATCAACCTGGTACTGACTAAAAAACAGACCTAAGGATCAATGGAACAGACTGGAAGATGCAACCATAACGAAAAATCCACTCAGCTACCTAATATTTGACAAAGGGGTCAACCAAACCCACTGGAAAAAAGAAGGCCTGTTTAATAAATGGTGCTGGAAAAACTGGCTTGCCTCTTGCCGAAAACTGAAAATAGACCCCAGTCTATCACCATGCATCAAACTCAGGTCAAAATGGATCACAGATCTCAACATTAAAACAGAAACTCTAAATCTATTAGAAGAGAAAGTAGGTAAAAATCTTGAAGACATAGGAGTAGGCAGAGAGTTCATGAACAAAAATGAAACTGCAAGGGAAACACTTCAAAGAATCAATAATTGGGACCTCATTCTACTGAAAAGTTTTTGAACATCTAAAGAAATCACCAGCAAAGTAAAAAGAAAACCCACAAATTGGGAAAAAATCCTAGCTGACTATCCCTCAGACAAAGGTCTTCTATCTAGAACATACAAAGAATTAAAAAACATGTACCTGTCCAAATTCAAAGACCCAATCCAGAAATGGGCATCTGGGATGAATACACAATTCTCAGACAAAGAAATACAAATGGCAAATAAATATATAAGAAAATGTTCCACATCCTTAGTCATTCGAGAAATGCAAATAAAAACAACATCGAGATTTCATCTAACCCCAGTAAGACTGGCCAGTATGAAAAAGTCATCCAATAACAAATGCTGATGAGGATGTGGAGAAATAGGGACTCTATTACACTGCTGGTGGGAATGCAGACTGGTGCAACCACTATGGAGAGCCGTGTGGAGATTTCTCAGCAAACTAGGTCTAGAGGTTCCATTCAAACCAGCTATTCCTCTTCTGGGTATTTTCCCAGAAGATCTGAAAACATCATATCACTCTGATATATGTGCACCCATGTTTATAGCAGCACAATTTGTAATAGCTAGAATGTGGAAGCAACCCAAGTGTCCATCCACAGAAGACTGGATTAAAAAATTGTGGCATTTTTATATAATGGAATATTATTCAGCTATAAAGAAAGACAGTTTTGGGGACTTTGTAGGCAAGTGATCAAAACTGGAGTCCATACTCATAAGTGAAATAAATCAGTGGTACATGTGCAGGCAACGTATAGTATCACTGGTGTAAGAACCCAAGGGTGGGAATATAAACTAAGAGACATGAAGGAAATCTGTTCAAAAACAAAGAACAGATGGGACGAGGGAAAAGAGAAAAGAAAGAGACAAAAATGTATGTATGTATATATGAATATACATATATGCAGGAGGGCTAACATGGTTCTACTATTGTATTATATCATTATATCATTTAATGATGAGGAATAATTGATGACGGGTTATTTGATCAATCTTGTATGTCTGTATGTGTTATCCTGAACACACACTTCCAAGTTATCAATATGCAAAGCAGCAACTATTGGTGGGTTTTTTTTTCTGTTTTTGTTTTGTCTTTGGTTTTTTGTTTTTTGTGTTTTTCTGTTGTTGAGAGTATTAATTGTCTGACCAATTTTGCATGTCTGTATCTGGGTTCATATATATACACTTCGAAGATATCAATGGATAAAGCAATAACTACTGTTGAGATCACGTCACCTTGTCTGTAGATCAGTTGTGATTGTAATATTTTTTATGCTAACTTATGTCTGTTCGTTAATATGTTTTTGTGCTTTTATTTTTTTTTAAATAAAAAATAAATAAAGTATATTGTCTCTGGTTAGGAAAAATAGTAGAATCTCTGAGATGTATCTGTACTGGAGCAGCACTTAATGCCCTACCTATTTTGTCTTTAGTAATCCATACTTCAGGATTTATTTCCATCACCACAAGGGGAAGATAGTATGCCTGACCTGGGTCACTATATATTACAGAATTTCAACAAGATAAAATATCTCTCCCCAAGAGAAGGAGTAGACTTTCAGTCACTATCAAAAAGGAATGTGTTAAAAAGAGAACCAACCATCCCAGTTACAACCTAACAGTTGTGAAAATAGCAAATTACTTCCTCTCCAGTGGCTCCTTTCACTGATATATGATGGCTGGAAGGAAGGCCAGGATTGAAAAAGAAGGACTGAGAGACTTGAGCCAGTGTCCAGCAATAGGCTGGTTTCTTTTCCCTCTATAGTCATGATTTCCCAGGGCTCCTCCATGGAGATGATAGTCCAGCTAGAACGAGAGGGCAGAGAGTGTCCCACAGCCATTCACTCTTGCAGGACCAACTGATAGGATGGGTCTAAACTCTGGAGCCTTCACTTCAGAGAGCAGTCTGAGCTCCAGTGGTCACCTTTGCGGTTAGGGCATGGTCCAGGAGGCCTCTTAGGGCAATCCCTCTTAAGGTGGCCTGGCTTTTGACAGTGGTAGAAAATGAATATAGCCACTGAGCTCTTCTTGGGGCCCTGAGAATCAGACTTAGGGTCTGTTTCTCTTAGTGCCCCAGCAAAGGCCACTGCTTTCTCTCAGTCTCTTTGTTTTCTCTCCTTGGCCCCTTCCTTATCACAGTCATAAAACACTGAGGAGGCAATTTTTGCTAACATACCAAGTGAGCTACCTGGAACAAAAGCCATCTTTTGCTGTTTTTTTCTAATATCTGAGGCTGACTGAGTACTGAACTTATCTTTAAGAATAATATGTCCCTCTACTGAATTAGGACCTAGGGAAGTATGCTTTATCAGTGTCTCTTATAAGTGAGCTCAGAAAGCAGAGGGGTGTTCCTTTTTTTCTTGTTGAATCACTGACAGTTTAAAATAATTGAACGGCTTAGCTCTTATCCTTCTTAGACCTACAAGAATGCATGTCTGAAAATGTCTCTTATTCCAATCTCCCACATAGTTGCTAAGCCAGTAGGGGTCTTGGGTAGGGACCGCTTGGGCTCCAGCGGGAACTGGTAGTTCCCCGGCTATCTTCCAGCCTTCTGAAGTTGATACGGTTTTCATCCCCAAATGCAAAAGCAGCCTGTAATTCTGCCTGTTTCTCATTAGGGGTCAATGTTTTATTTAAGAGTAACATTACATCTTTCCAATCTAGCCCATAGGTCTGAGTGAGGCCTTCAAATACCTCAATGTACTTATCAGAGTCATCTAGAAATTTTCCAAGATCCAACTTCATCTGTTTTTGGCCACTGACAGAAAAAGGCACATGACCTCTGGAAGTTTCAAATTGTCCATTTACTCCTTGTAAAGGATACTATCCTTGAGGAGCTTGCATAAACTCAGCTAAGAATGGGTATAGCCCTGTAGAAGTCTGGATTACAGCTGGTCTATCAGCCCCATCCTCTAACCTATAAGGGCAAGTAGGGGAAACATTAGATTCAGTAATGGTGGGTGAGGCTTTGATTAAAGCTGCCTTGTCTTCAGGCTGCAAAGATTGGGGAGGAGCAGTCTCAGGCTCTAGAGTAGTGGATACCTTAAGAGTCTGAGATGTCTAGTTTTCCTGTGGATTACATCAACATTTTGAAAACTAAATAAGGACTATTTCTTAATGCAAAGTAAATCTAAACATAGGGCATTTCTGACCATTTTCTTTCTTTTTTGAAATATCTTTCCAGTTGTACAATAGCTTCATAATTAATACTTCTCTATGCATTCCATTTTAGCTCTAGGGTGTAGGTAGGCCAAAAATATGTGCAGAATGATAAAATGTAAAGGAGTAAGAGACTTTGACTGTGAATTTCCCATTTCTAAAATACAAAAAGAAACAGTTTGGGTATTCCCTCCCTATTTCTAATTGATCTTGGTACCCTCAAGGTGTCCAAGTAGATTCTACTCCAGGGCAGATGGATGCCATCCAGAGAGAACAGAGGACAAAATCCAGTCAGCCTATCCACCCTTGAACTGGCATGTGATTTTATCCTCCCAGAAAGCTCATGAACTGTGCACTTCCTCCTATTGGATATTTATAAGCATAAGTTACAATTGGTCTGGTGACAGGAATGTCTAAAGAGGGAAGCACATCTTTGTAATAAACTGCCATTTTTTATTCTTTGGAAAAGATGCTTTCAAATTAGTTAGAGTATTCCTCAAGCTACAAAGGAGATCACCTCTAAATTGAACTAACAATTGACTGGAGGAACTTTGTCCCATGCACTATGGTAAAGAAGTCTCCAGACACTTGTGTTCTCTATCTAATCATCTATGCAACCTTTCCTAGCAACAGGACAAGACTGTGTTTTATTTAAATTTTGAAGCTCACATATTTATTTCCTTTTTTTTTTTTTTTAATCTTTTTGAGGCAGGGTCTCACTATGCAGTTCATGCTGGCCTTAAACTCACTTTGTAATCCAGGCTGGTCACAACGATCCTCCTGCCTCAGCCTCCCAAGACTGGGATTACAGGCGTGAGCCACCATGCCCAGCTGCAGGTTTACTTCTATTTACTACCTAGCAATCACATTTAAATATTGCTCAAGGCACATTAGTTAAGGCAGGCAAGAATCCCTTCTTACTCTTTGTTAGCATATGTAAGGCACAAATGTGAATCATCTCCCTGCTAGCCACCATGAAATACAAATTGTTGCAAACTGCCTCAGCCTAGTTTCTGAAGGGTGAGAGCTAAGTGGCTCAACTGAAAACTTAACGGATAATTCCTAGTTTACCAGCAGAGAGAGATAAGTACGATAGATAAGTGGCAGTTTTTCAGTGGTCAGGAGCCAGTTTCCACTGAGAAAAAATTGGGTATCTGTCAGAAAGTAGCCCTGGCCATGACTCCTCGGTTGTTCTCAGCTTCTATTGGCCCACACAACCAGAGATTAGTCTCGTCTCCATAGTCAACATTCCCTCAGGCATTGGCTTCAGTGGGGATTCGCCAAAGAGACGCTGGGGAAATCTGTCCTCTGCTTTAAAGAATGGCAGCTGCTCTAAGAGCATTTAACTAGCTGGCAGAGTAACCACTGTCTGTCAAAGTTCTACAAGGTATAGTTAAAAGCCTGAACAAGATTACCTAGCACAAGACTTAGGAGAAGGGGAAAGGTTGGAGAGAGGAAAGGTTGGAGATCCTCCCTTAGACTAAACGTGTTTTGGTCCTGGCAGTGTGCTGCTCTCAGAGATAGCTTCTTCTGGTGTCACCCAGAAGTCAGTTTTCTCCACTGTGTCTCAAGTTCAGCCTCCTGAGAGGTATCTGCCTAGGGCACTAAGACAGAACATGGCTTTTATGTATGTTCTCCTGGACAGGCAAAATTCCGATGTCACATCTGACCCAGAGACAGGGTATGTGTTCTTTCTCTAAGGTGACTTCCCTGTCTTTGGTGTTGACAAACGCTCCTCTTCTATTCAATTAACTTAGTTAGAACAGCCTAGAGTTCTTTTTCTAATGTTATATGCCTCTAAAAAGGAAAGTATAGGCACGTATATTTTCTAAGTCTGAGCTAGATAAAAGACCCATTTCACAGAAGTTTATATTAAAGTCCACTAGGGGGCAGTCTAATGTTACTCACCCTAGTACTGTTTTTTGTTTTTTGTTTTTTTCACCCTAATACTGTTGACTAAACAAAGTCAAGCAAGGAAAACCAGTACATTTAGCAACTAGTTTAAATACAACTTATACCAGAATAAAACAGGAATAAAATGTCCCATTAAAGAAATATCATAACCTTATAGTCTTCCCATGTTTTAACTTAGATTTATCAACATTTTAACAAAACTATATAAGAGACAAAGTAGAAGTAATTATAAGCAACAGGCAAAGGCATAACAAAATTTGAAGCATAAAAATGTGTTACGTAAATGAGTCCCAATCCAGAGTCTATGAAACAAAAGCAAACTCTTCCCTCCATCCAACAATCTTGCTGAGGAACTCCAAAATGATATAGGGGGGAAAATTCCCAAACTGAATGGTATCTGGGATGAGTTCATGTTCTCTAATATCCAACAGTGAATGTTAGGAACAATGGAGGTTAAGAGCAGAACATATTTATTGAGAGAAAGAAAGCTCCTATCCGAAAGAGAGACAGAACCAGGCCCAAGTAGGTTGCCCTAGTTTTCACTGTATAGACCTCTTACTTCTTTTGTTAGAATGGTTCTTAAGGATTTCAGCTTTTGGACACTATTATGAAAGGTGTGGTTTCCCTAATTTCTCTCTCAGGGTATTTGTTGTTTGTGTAAAGGAATGCTATTGATTTTTAAAGTTGACTTTGCATCCAGCTACACAACTGAATTTGTTTATTAATTCTAGGAGTGTTTTATTGGAGGTTTTGGTTTCTTCCATGTCATCTATGAATAATGTCATGTCATTTATGAATAATGATAATTTCACTCCTTCCTTTCTTATCCTTATTCCTTGTATTTCTCTTACTTGTCTAATTGCTCTGGCTAATGTTTCCAGTAGTGACAGTGGACATCCTTGTCTTGTTCCTTATTTTGAAGTGAAAGTTTTCAGTTTTTGTTGACTTAGTATGATGTTGGCTATTGGTTTGTCATACATGGATTTGATCAGATTGAGGTAAAGACTATCCCTATTTTCTGTAGGGTTTTTATCATGTATGTGTGTTGAACTTTGTCAAAGCTTTTTTTGCATTGATTGAGATGATCATGTGGTTTTTTGGTTTTGGCACTGCTGATACGGTGTATTTCATTTATTGATTTGTGTATGTTGAACCATCCCTGCATCCCTGGGATGAATCCCGCTTGGTCATGGTGTATAATCTTCTTAGTGATTTGCTGCATTCTGTTTGCTAGTATTTCATTGAGTATTTTTGCATCTGTGTTCATTAGGGAGATTGGCCTGTATTTCTCTTTTTTGGTTGGGTCCTTCTCTGGTTTTATTATCAGTATAATACTTGCCTTCAAAAATGAGCTATGGAGAATTGCTTCCCTTTCGATTCCATTGAAGAGTTTGAGGAGCACTGGCATTAAATCTTCTCTAAATTTCTTGTAGAATTTAGCTATGAACCCATCCACTCCTCAGCTTTTATTTGTTGGTAAATTTTTTACATTTTCAATTTCACTGTTATTGAGCTATTCAGGATTTTTGTACCTTCTTGATTCAGCTTTGGTACTTCATATATATCTAGGAATCTGTCCATTTGTTCTGTGTTTTCCATCTCATGAGAGTAAAGATTTTTAAAGTAGATATTGATGATCTGATGAATTTATATATGATCTGTAGTTATTTCACCCTTTCATTCTTTATTGCATGGATTTGAATTTTTTCTTTCCTTTTATTATAAGGCTGGCTAGGAGTTTATCAATTTTATCGATTCCTTTAAAGAACAAAACTCTTCAATTCATTAATTCTTTGTATTGTTTTCTTAGTCTCCACTGCATTAATTTCTGCTCTGATAATTTCTTCCCTTCTTTGGGGTTTGGACTTGACTTGCTCTTCTTTTTCTAGAAGCCTGAGGTGCAGAGTAAGGTACTTTATTTGTGCTCATTCTGTTTTGGTAACATGAGAGTTCAGCACTATAAATTTCCCTCTGAGGAATGTGTTCATTGCATCTCCGAGGTTCCTATAAGTTGTATCTACATTTCCATTTGATTGTAAATCTTATTTAATTTCTTCTTTAATTTCATCTGTGACTCGCTGGTTGTTCAGAAGGGTGTTCTTTAATTTCCATGTGTTTCTAGAATTTTTGCAATTTCTTTCGGCAATTATTTCCAAGTTCATTGTACTATGATCCAATAATATCCATGGGATAATTTCAATTCCTTTGGATTTACTTAAGCATTGTTATGGTTTAGTTCTGGATGTCCCCCCAAATCCTCATGGGGCAGGCTTCTAGAGTTTATAATTGATTGCTGAGTGTGATGCTCCACCCACCCTGGGACAGATAGTTTGCATATGTAATGGAGAGAAAGAGGCTGCTGGCTCCCGCTCCTCCCTTTCGCTCTTGCCGCTTTTGCCATCTTCCACCGCCATGAATGGTTGCCCTCTGCCATGTGCCACCCGGCCTTGGAGCCAGCCGAGTATGTACTGAAACCTCCTCAGACTGTGAGCTAACTAAACCATTCCTTCCTTAATTCTGGGTGTCAGAAAAGTAACCAAGATAAGCATGTTCTTATGTGCTAGTATATGGTCTATTTTAGAGAACATCCCATGTGCTGCTGAGAAGAATGTGTATTCTGATGTTGTTGGGTGGAACACTCTGTAAAGGTCTACTAAGTCCATTTGTTCACAAGTTTCGTTTAGTTGTGTTATTTCTTTGCTGATTTTTTGGTCTAGTTGATTTATTTCTTTATGACAATGGGGTGCTAAAGTCCCCTGTTGCAATTTTATTGCTTATTAGATTTTTCATGTGTGTTAAAATTTGTCTTATATACTTGGGTTCTCCAGTATTTGGTGCATATATATTTATAATTGTTATATCTTGCTCTTGTAGGTTTCCCCTGACAAGTATGTAATGACCTTCTTTATCTCTTTTGATTGTACCTGGTTTGAAATTCACATTGTCTTTGACCACAGTAACTACCCTTGCTTTTTTCTTAGTTCCTGCCACATGAAGTACTGTTTTCCATCCTTTGACTTTCAGTCTATGAATTTCCTTTTGAGGTAAATGTGTTTCTTCTATGCAGCATATTGTTGGATTTCGTTTCTTGATCCACTCTGCCAGTCTCTTTCATGTGATTGTTGAATTGAGTCCATTTACCTTGATGGTTATTGCTGATATGCATTGATTTATCTTTGTCATGTTATTTTCCTTCTCTTGGTTCCCTACTTTACCCCTCTGTTTAATTGCTTGCCCTGTTTGGTGGTTCCTGTCTATTGTTGTTCTTGGAATTGTGGTCATCTTTATCTCTTTCTAGAGTATCTTTCAGTACTCTTTGTAGGGTTGGTTTGATGCTTATGAATTTCTTCTGCTGATCTTTGTCAAGAAAGTACCTTATTTCTCCATTAATTTTGAAGGGTATAGCAATCTAGGTTGGAAGTTGTCTTCTTTCAGGACCTGAAATACTTCACTCCAAGCTCTTCTTGATTTGATGGTTTCTATTGAGAAATCTGCTGTGATTCTGATTGATTTTCCTACATAGGTGATCCCTTTCTTTTCTCTAACAGCTTTTAATAGTCCATTCTGTCTTGATTACTTTTCTCTCATTGCTGAGACAAAATACCCAATGCCCAAAATGAAAGAAGGAAACGTTTATTTAGCTTACAGTTTGTGGAGGTTTCAGTCCATACTTGGCTGGCTCAGAGGCAGAGTGGCACATGGCAGAGGGCAAATGTTCACGGTGGCCAAACACAGCAAAAACCACAAGAGCAAAAGGGAGGAATAGCAGGAAGCAGCCTGCTTTTCTCCCCTACATTGTAAACAGCCTACCCCCACCCAGCAGGTGTGTAGCTCTCACATAACCTCCATGCCCTCCTCTTCCACAGGTTCAGGATATATACAAAGTAAGCACCCTGGCTTCCTGCTGAGTCACTCAGACATACCTCTAGACTCCCCAAGTTGACACAATGTACCAACCATAACAAGTTCTTTTTCTGAATTTCTGGGACCTTGATTATTATTTGTCTGGGTGTATATTTGTTTTCTTTATGGCTAACTGGAGTTCTACATACCTCACTTACTTTTATGTCAGATTTTTTTTCCCATGTTTGGGAAATTTTCTGCTATTACTTCTGGAAATAGTCTTCTTATACCATTTTTATTGACCCCTGCTTTTTTCATTGACACTTATCAATCTTGGATTGTTTTTCTTTGCATCATCTCTCAGCTGTTGAATTGTTATTTCCTGGTGATTATTTTTAGGAGATCTTTCCTTTCATAATCACTAGCTGCGATGCTACACTCAAGGTCTGAACATCTATCTTTAGTTTTGTTCAAGTGGTTTTGCCAGCTTTAAATGGAATTTTTAATTTCTGGATATCTCTGTAGCTGAGGCTGGTCTCAAACTCACAGTGATGCTCCTGCCTCCACCGCCCAAGTGCTGGGATTACGGGTGTGTGCCACCACACTTGGTTGAGCAATTCTTTCATTGATTGCCATTTCATTTTTACCTGAGAGATTATTTGTGATAAGATTTCTTCTATAGCCAGATGTAGCTGTTTTTTACTTCAGTTGCCATTATTTTAGAGATTTTAGGTGTGTGACTTCTAAATTCCATGTCAGGGTCTTCTGGGCTTACTCTGGGTGGTGTGGAGGTCTGAAATTACATTTTGTTCTTTCGTTTTTGTCATTTTCAAGCTCATGAATTTCCTGGGACTCGGCATAGCTCCAGCAATGGTGGACGTGGGGTGGAGTGCAGAATTTCTCCCCTCCTGGGCACCTCACTGAAGCTCCTGAGGTTCCCCTGGATCCACTGTCCCTCCTGCAATGATGCAGGCTGGAAAAGCAGGGGTAGCTATTATGTTTGCAAACAATGTAAACTTCAAACCAAAAATAGTCAAAAGAGATAAAGAAGGCCACTACATACTAGTTAGGGGAAAGCTACAAGAGGAAGAGGTAACGATCCTAAACATTTATGCACCTAATAATGGAGCACCTAACTTTACAAGTCAAATCTTGACAGACGTAAAAAATCAAAT